>CM068733.1:54480317-54686170 GCA_035136125.1 Quercus rubra
GATATAGTGGAGATAGAGATTTTAGTGGTATAAGAATGTAGAAATTAACACCATAGAATCTATATAAAGCATAAATCATACAAAAAGACACCTATGAACCAATAGATTTGTAGGAGACAATGTTAACTATGAGTCTGTATGACTAACAATAATAGTATTCATGAAATCAATAGGTCATGAATAATTTCTTACAAAATTTATCAAATGCATTGTGCATCGCGTGGGATATCGGCTAGTACATGAAAATTTCTGTACTTTGGGACTAGAGTGTTGATCAACACTTAGGCCTCCATATTAACCATTTTATCATAATTTTTTTGGTTGTAATTTTTATAACAAATGATAATGGGAAATTGTGACAATAACACCTACATGATAACTGATAAGTAGTTTGTGAGTGAAATAATTTTTTCATCACACCCCTAGGTATTAACCTTTACCCAAATTATAATAGGTGCAAATAATTAACATTTACTCAAAAAATAGAAGAGCCTCTAAGCACACGCTCGGAGGTTAGTACCATATATAAGATGATTCCCCTTTTTGGATTAGACTTTTATGTGATTCAGAAATACCCCTAAGCCTTACGTTTAACATGAAAAAACTAGAGAATAACCCAGTAAAAATATACCTTAAACTCCACTTAAAATGCCTACAATATATGACACTTTCCTATTAATCCATATCTTCAAAACAAACTTATCCATTTTAAAAAAATAATAAATAAAGACACTAGACCAAATAAAAAATAAAAAACCTCATCACACCCGCAAACAGTGGCGGCTCTAGGAATTTTTTGTAGGGGGTCATTAAGAAACTTAAATTAAACAAAATTTAATATAAAAAAAGAACTTGAATATATTGAGTTATCGAAAAAAACACAGAAATACATGAAGTTTTACAATTTCCTTCTTCAAATTTTCATATTTTGAAATCGTTTCATGATAGTTTATTATTAGTTGTCATTATCTATTGTCAATGTAAGTCTGACTATTTTATTTTGTTAAGTTTGTATAATATTTTTTGTTTTTATGCAATTGTGGTTATATATTTGTCATTGTTTTTATAAAATATTTTAAACTAAATGACAAAACTCAACCCACTTGCACTGTATAATTATTAACCTATACAACCATATTCATCCATACATAAATATTACACTAAGTTATTGTTTAATTGTGGGATAAGGTCATATGTGATCAGGATGTGAAAAAATATTTTTAAAAGTAAATTAAATTAATATTTTATATGTATAAATATTTTTTTTTCAAGTCAGGGGTTCATTTGAACCCCCTGAAGTGTATGTGCAGCCACCTCTGCCCGCAAAGTGCATGTGATGAGGCTAATATGTGTGTATATATATATATATATATATTTCACCCATGTCTTTATTGTATTATCAAGAACATTAAATAATAATAAAAGGAACATTATCCTGCTAATTAAAATCCACCAAAAACTGCGTTTTTGACAAGTTTGAATGCAAGTTATGCTTTCGGCACCTATAAAAGCAGCATGTATGGAAAGTTATCCATGCACAAACACGGTGCTCTCTTACCCCTCTTCTAGGAAAAATACCGAATAGTGGGGATATGGGTTTCTTTGGGATTCTTATACAAGTCACTTGGGTTGCTTTTATGTTATCTGAATTGACAGCCGCGGCAGTAGCATTTCCAATAGCGCTGCCATACTGCCCCCACATGTGTGGAGATGTGGAAATTCCCTATCCATTTGGCCTAACAAATGGTTGCTCCATAGATCGAAACTTTCTCGTCAATTGTACCAACTCGTTCGGCCCAACTCAACCAATAATTCTGGGTGGCTTAACGGCTACACACTTTTCCCTCGAAGGCCAGGCTAACGTCTTGGCGTATATGGCCAAGGACTGTTATAAACAGGGTGTGCTGGATCCGGATCTTAGTATATGGACATCAGTGTATCTCAACTCGGCCCCAATTTCACCGTCTCTAGCACTCAAAACAAGTTCGTTGTCGTTGGCTGTGACACTTATGCATACCTTAATACCAGCAAGATAAAGGAAATTTCTCAACAGGCTGCGTTTCCGTTTGTGAAAACACTTGGTACATAGTCAACGGGTCTTGCTCTGGTGTTGGGTGTTGCCAGGTAGATATTCCTAATGGGATGAACTACGTTACTTTGGAATCCCTCAGTTTCAGTAATCACGCAAAAGTAGGGGCTTTCAATCCTTGTGGCTATGCATTTATTAGCCAACAAACCAAGTTCAATTTCTCCATCGATTCCCTTCAGAGTCTACAACACCAAAAAGAGATGCCGTTAGTTCTTGATTGGGCGATCGGTACTGAGACATGTAAAGATGTAGTGAACAAATCAAGTTACACATGTGGAGGTAATAGCACATGCATCGATTCCGACAATGGGTCTGGGTACCGTTGTAAATGCATGGAAGGCTACCAGGGGAATCCATACCTCCATCTCGGATGCCAAGGTATTAACTTATGGATCTACAATAAATTTTCAAAAAAAATTTTAAAAGAAAAAAACTAAATGACACATTATTCCTTCTAATTTTAACATATTTTTTTGATAAATTAGATAGAGTTTCAACCTATAGTTCACTCCATCGTAATTGCTCTTAACCTAATTTTAGGAATGTCAAAAATTTTTAGCCACATCTAATCTACTTTATCTTGTAGAGGATTTTCCCACCTCAAAAAAGTGACTAAATAGGAAGGAGTTTTGCTCAACTGGCTTTACTACTAGATATGTATACATAATTTTTATTTAAGCTGTTTATTCATATAATTTAATTTTTTAATAAATATCATATATATATTTAAATAATTGATACATATTCTATTACCATTTAAAAAAAATAAAAAAAGAATAAAAACTTGTTTCACAATGATCTTTGTCCACCCTTCTTTTCCATCTCCACGTTGTCAATTTCAAGATCATCTGATTATGAAGAACAAGATACCTCTCCATCCATCTACAACGTGGACATGGCACCTCCCCATGTACAAAGTGCTTGAGAGTTTTGGGGGGAAATGATTCAAACTGCAGGGTTAGCAGCATGTTGTAATTATCTCTCCAAAAAAAAAAAAAAGGATTGAATTGAAAATAGATTAAAGTTTAAGGACTAAAATGGAAAAATAAAAAACAATAGAATTGAAAATTTGTCAAAATTAGAGTATATAATTTATCAATTAAAAAAGAAAACAGGAATTGAAACTCTTTTAAACTTCTTATTATATTTAATACTCTTCGATTTCATTTAATAATATGTCATTTCTTTTCTCTAAGCAAGAAGAATAAAGGCACTTATGACTTTAAAAAAAAATTTCTTGGTCATTAATATATGATTGCTTTTGATTAATTAAAGTTCTTTTTAAGTTAATGATGAGTTTTACATGTACAGACATTAACGAATGTGAAAACCCCAATCATTGCAAACTCCCGGGACAAAAGTGTATTAACGGACTTGGGAATTTTACTTGTTCTTGCATCAAGGGATACCATTTGGACGTAAGTGCAGGAATCTGTGTTACCAATCAATCATCACGACTAGTTACCCTCTTAGTTGGTAAGTATACTTACTATATTGTACCCTAGCACTTGATGATATGCCTCTGGAATTTGCATTTGATTGTGTGTGTGGATGAAGCTTCTCATTATTTTTGGAGGATTAGATCCTCATATTTGATGGTAATTTATTATTTATATCTATCTATACTATATATAAGAGGATTCCCCTCTTTCAACTGGATTTTTATGTGATTCAAAAATATCATCATTAATGAAGGGTAACTTCATTTAGAAATAAGGTTATAAATGTCAAATAACAAATTACATTTTAAATTAAAAAAGAGAACTCCTAAAATTTAGGATTTTTTTCCCTTCACGTTCAAAAAAGAAATTACAGTTACCTCTTATCTCTAAAATTTATCATTTTTATTTGTTTGAAAAATATAAATATAAATATAATTCTAAATTATAATAAATGAAAATTATTAACATTTACCCAAAAAAATAGAAGAACCTCTGAGCACACTATACCATTAATAAAAGGATTCTCCTGTTTCGTTTTCAATTTTTGGCGTACCAAAATATTCTCATACAAATTATAAAATAACATACCCTTTATTTTAATTTTTTCCCTACAAAAAAAAAAAAAAAAGGTTAAAACAATAACATTATCTCACGTACAAAAGGAAAAAAATAAATAAATAAATAAACCGTTATTCTCATTACCCATTTGTATTCAAATGTTTGAGTATTTGTTATCTATTTGAATTCAAATACTTCAATTATCTTTATAAAAAAAATACAAAATTATTTCAAAAAAAAAAAAAAAAAACCTAACCCATGTAAATAATAAAAACTACTCATTTTTATCCTAAAATTTCTATGGTTTTTTTTTTTAAAAAAATTCTTTAAAACATTCCAAATTTTTTGATATCCAAATTCTATATAGTTATCACAAATCCTCATCCATCCATACTAACGTATATCATCTTTCTTTTGTTTCAAATCTCAATTTTTTTTTTTTTTACTTATCACAATTCTTATCTCAAATCAATAAATTCAAATGTCCCATTGGGTTTCAATTTCTTACAATTCTCTATCTAATTCTTAAACATTATTCCATGTTACCTTATCTCTTTCTTAAAATTAAAAAAAAAAAAATACACAGTTATTTATATATCACTTTTAATCATATAACACTAAACCAAAAAAACAAATAAAAAATAAAAGCATTATTACACGTGCAAAGCGTGTGTGATGAGTCCTAGTTATCTATAAAAGGATTCTCCTCTTTGAACTGAACTTATGTGGTTCAAAAATACCCTCATTAATGAAGAGGTAACTTCTCTTAAAAATATGGTCATAAATGTCAAATAACAAATTTCATTTTGAATTAAAAAATAGAACTTATAAAATTTAGGATTTTTTTTTTCCTTCCCGTTTATCTTTTTATTCCCTAAAATTTAGGGTTTTTTTATTTCTTTTCATCCGAATAAAAGTAAAAAGCCCCAATTTAAAAAATCAAAAAATAAAAAAAACTAAGAGATCTCCTAAAATTTAGCCTTCTTTTTTCTCACGTTCATCTTATTTTTCCTATCCAAACTTTTCTCTATATCACTACACCCACTTTCCAAAAACACGTTCAAAAAAGAAATTACAGTTACTGCTTATCGCTAAAGTTTTATCATTTTATTTGTTTGAAAAATAAAAAAATATATTTCCAAATTATAATAGATGCAAATTATTAACCTTAGAATAGTCTTTGAGTTTGCACAATGCGCGTGCTTAGGGGCTAGTATTTAATGGGTTTTTGGATGACCTAACCATTAGGACAATAGTAAGTGTTTGAAAATTTTTGAATGGTTTAGTGAGTTAGATAGAAAATTTTAAACCAATTAGGATTCATGTTTGAGTATTATACCTTAGGTAACGATTGGTTAAATATTTTTACTACGTTCAATGCTATAGTTAGTTAAAAATGAATGAAAATTAGTATTTATAATACCAAACAACAGATATATACATATTTTGAAAAAATAATCATATTGTGACTTTTTTATAAAATGAAACAAAGGCATACTATAATTTTTCTACCATGTTTAAACTTTTATGAAACATGGAACAACAAAATACAACAACTTAATGACAAAAGAAAAATTTATAAGTCCCATAGGGCTTTAGGGGGGACAGGGTGGGGGGAAGCAAATTGATTGATACAATAATAATATTTTATCATCCAACAAAACTAAGATGTCAAACATGAGAATAAAATTTTTTGGTGGCATTCATTACCTCTAGCTTTCTACTAGCATTTGGTTCTCAAAAAAAAAAAAAAAAAAAAAAAACTCTTTTAGCGTCTACTCCAAATGTAAAAAAAAAAAAAAAAAAAATTCTAGAATCAAACATGGTGTCTAGAAATTTGGATAATGGAAGTAAAAATATGAAAAAATACACAAGCACATAGTATTAAAGAAAATATATATATATATATATAATGAAAAGCAAAAGCATCTATGAAAGAGAAATTCATATAAAAGGTACCTTGACTCCTTGAGGGTTGAGAATGAAGGGTTTGTAGAAACAAAAGAGCAAAAAGGGCAAAGAGAAGGTAAATCACATGGAAGGTTTTGGTGTGGTGCTCTATATATATAATAGTAGGTCGGTTTTGTTTAAAACTCTCCAAATTGTTGAGTAGTAATTGATTTAATACTCTTTAGTTTGTTAAGTAGTAGTTGGTTTAAACTCTCATTTTGACCTAATAAATAAATTAATAAAAAAATAATATGTAAAATTGTGGGTACTACCAAAATTTATGTGGCAAAATATTAGAAGATAACTAATAGTTTAACATTTTTGGCTACTATATGTTTATATAGATATAGATTAGGTCAAACTTAAATATTGTAACTTAGCTGTAGTATATTAACTTCCCCAACTAAATTGGTTTGCCATGACCAATGAAAAAAAAAACAATATTGTCTTTTTTCAAAGACAATTAAATTTAACCAATCCAGTTGTTTTTTGATATTTCAATAGTTACATTAGGGGAGTGGGAATTTAAACCCTAGATGTTATAGATATATACTAGAAAATACCAAGTAGTTGAGCTACAAAGCTCTTGGCATCCATCTAGCTACAAAAAATCTACACATGAATATGTGATGTCAATGCTATTTAGGTGTTCATTTTTTCGTTAGAGCTGCACACAACTTTCTGTTGTGTTTCTCTCTTCTATTCAATTAAACCGCATGCACACTGCATTTTTATTTTGGACAGAGAAAAGACACTCATTAAAATGGAAAAAAAAGGCAGTACAAGCAAATGTGAAAAGGAAAACAGTTCAAATACCAAAATAAATAAATAAAAATGAAAAAGGAAGTACATTAAAAATTACCTTTTTCCCTTAGTGTCGCACAAAAACGTTCTGGCTTCTATTCAATTAAACCAACAAACATTGCATTATACAGAAAGCAACCACCGACACAATTCATAATTCAATTAAGAATAGTAATCCTTGGGAAGACTTTGTAGTTTGTGATAGGAAGGTAGGAAGATTATTTGTCTGTAATGGAAAGTTTCGTTGTGCACCAAATTCTTCTATCGAGAAGAATTGGGAAGAGTTTTTGTTTGTAGTTTGTCAGACGTGAGGTGGGAAGTTGTAAGGCGTGGGATTGGAGCTTTTTTTTTTTTTTTTTTTCTTTAGAAACAGGTGAGGAATTTGTATCTGTTTAAGACTCTAATGGGAAGTAATAGGAAATTTATCTGATAGTTTATTTGTTTTTGAATTTTATTGAATTACGATTTAAATCTTATTTTATTTTTTATGAATGATAACTATCTAATTAAATTCGGGATATTTTTGACAATTTAGATAATGATAACTAACTTTTTGAATTCTTTTAATATATAGAGATAATGGAATTTATTATATTAGTTTATCTATTTATATTTGATTGTAATGATTTGGGCTATCACTTCTTTGTCTCAACTGTTGAAATTATGTTGAATCTCTTAAATAGGCTCAAAGATGTGAACTTAAACAAATAGATATTGTTTTCGTAGAAAGTGATTTTAAATTACCAATGATATTGGAATATCCTGTTAATCAACATACTAAAATCTGTTGAGTGTATCTCAAAACTGTTATAATTATAGGACAATGAATGTGTAGGGAATTTAACCAAAATTCCAATCTGTGAGAAACAAAACAATAGAGAAAACACACGCCAAAGAAAACAATCACACGCACAAGACAATATTTACGTGGTTCGGCAATTTGCCTACGTCCACTGAAGTTGCAGGGATTTCACTATAAAATAAGGAGATACAATAGTGCACAGAACACTCTCAAGAAAACCCAATTCCTAATACACCCTAAACTCTCTCTCACCCACAAGACAAGAAAACACTATTCTTTCTTTTTATGCGGCTGCTAGGTTATTAGGAATTATCTCTAATTCTCACAGCTTGCCCTATATCACAAACCTAATATATATATATATATATGTCATAGGTCAGCTATTACAAGGATTTACAATCCTACTTGTACTCGGTTTCCTAATACTATTTATATTTGGTTTATAAGAATGAATTGGGCTTGGTAATTCAAGCCACACACGGCCCACTTCAACAAATCTCCACCTTGGCTTGAATTGATCAAGCTACATGAGCAAACTCCTCCATCGCCTCCACCTTAGGCCTTAAGGGCTCACAAGCTGCAAACATCAACCACAAACCTCCATAACACAATCTCTCATCCCTGCAACTCATCCTCCTGTCCTCAAGCTAAAAGGCCAACTGAAGCTGCACACAACTTCAACTTTTCAATAGTGACACCCTTAGTCAACATGTCTGCCGGGTTCTTAGATCCACTAATCTTCTCAAGTATTACTAGCTTATCTTCAACAAGATAACGGATAAAGTGGTATTTTTTCTGTATGTGCTTCGACTTTGAATGAAAAGCTGAATTTTTGGCAAGAAAGATTGCACTCTGACTGTCACTGTGTAGAATGCTCATCTCCTGCTTCTTACCCAATTCATCTAAGAAACCATGTAGCCAAATCATCTCCTTTCCAGCTTCAGTTGTAGCAACATACTCAGCTTCTATAGTAGACAAAGTGACAATCTTTTGCAGATTTGAAGCCCATGATATAGCTGTACCACCAAGAGTAAAAACAAACTCAGTAGTACTCTTTCTACTATCAATATCACCAATAAAATCAGCATCTACATAACCCTGCAGTTTCAAACTTGCACCTGTGAAGCAAAAACTTGTATCTGATGAACCCTTCAGGTATCTCAAAATCCACTTAACTGCCTCCCAATGTTGCTTTCCAGGCCTACTCATGAATCTGCTCACAACTCCCACTGCATGTGCAATGTCTGGCCTTGTACACACCATAGCATACATCAAGCTGCCAATAGCTGAGGCATAGGGCACCTTGCTCATATGGTCCCTTTCTTCTTCTGTCTTTGGTGACTGTTCTTTGCTTAGTTTAAAATGACTACCCAAGGGTGTGCTCACTGGTTTAGCTTCATTCATGTTGAATTTGCTGAGGACTTTCTTCACATACTCTGACTGTGAAAGCTTCAATGTACCATTAGCCTTGTCTCTAATGATTCTCATGCCAAGGATTTGCTTTGCAGCTCCCAAATCCTTCATTGCAAACTGTTAGACAACTACTTCTTCAGATTATTAATCTCCTCAATGCTAGACCCTACAATAGCATATCATCCACATACAACAGTAATATAATGTAAGAATTGTCAAAAGACTTAACAAAGCAACAATGATCAGCTTCACATCTCTTGAACCCAATTCTATGCATAAAACTGTCAAATTTCTGTACCACCTGTCTAGGAGCTTGTTTTAGGCCATACAAACTCTTTTCAGTTTGTAGACTAGATTCTCTTGTCCCTAAACAATGAACCCTTCTGGCTGAATCATGTAAAAGTCTTCCTCCAAGTCACCATGAAGGAATGCTGTCTTCACATCTAACTGCTCAAGATGTAAGGTTTTCTGCAACCATCATTCTCAGTACCAGTCTGAATTGTTGACATCTTCACAACTGAAGAAAATATCTCTGTGTAGTCAATGCCTTCCTTCTGTTGGAACCCTTTAACAACTAATATGGCCTTGTAACGTTTGCTACCATCATGCTCATTCTTTATTTTGTATACCCACTTGTTTGTGCAAAGCCTTCTTTCCTACTGGCAATTCAGTCAGTTCCCATGTCTGATTCCCCAACAAGGAATCCATCTCATCCTTCATGGCTAACTCCCACTTGCTTGAATTCTCATCTTGCAAGGCTTCATCATAACACTCTAGCTCGCCACCATCAGTCAACAGGAGATAATTTAAAGTGGGTGAATAACGATGTGGAGGTCTAATGTTCTTAGAAGATCTCTGGACTTCAGCTACAGGTGTACTCTGATCTACCTGTGAATTTACATTCTCCTTATCTTCTTCACCCCTTTTCTGGACAGTACTTTAGTCAATTTATCTAAGTTGACAAACTCAGATTTCTTTTGATCTATCTCTGCAACATCTGATACTACAGTTAACCTGTCCTTGTACATAACCTGTTCATTAAATATTACATTTCTATTTCTGATGATTTTCCTATTTTGTTCATCCCAAAACCTATAGCCAAATTTCTCATCACCATAGCCAATGAAAAAAAATATTTTTGACTTTGCATCAAGTTTACTACGAGCATCAGAATCAATATGAATATAAGAAATACAACCAAAAACTTTTAAATGTGAAAACTTTACCTCTTTACCACTCCAAACCTCCTCAGGAAGTCTGAACTCCATAGGAACTAATGGTCATCGGTTTATCAGGTAAGCTGCAGTGCTAACAGCATCAGCCAGAAAAGTTTTTTGGTAGTCCAGCATGCAACCTCATACTCCTAGCACGCTCATTAAGAGTTCTGTTCATGCGCTCAGCCACACCATTCTGCTGTGGTGTCCCAGGAATGATCTTCTCCTCCTAATTCCCTGTGCAGCACAATACTCACTGAACCCTCAATCTATGTACTCTCCTCCATTATCTGATTTTAAACATTTTACTTTCAAAACCTGTTTCTGTCTCAACCATAGCCTTCCACTTCTTAAAAGTTTCAAATACATCAGATTTATTTTCAAAAAATAAACACATACCTTCTGCTTAAGTCATCAATGAAAGTGATGTAGTACCTTGAACCTCTAAGGGATGCAACCGGAGAAGGCCCCCACAAATCAGTGTGTACTAACTCCAAATTTTTCAGCCTTTAGTGTCCTGTCAGTTTTCAAGAAGCTCACATTTTTCTGCTTTCCTAAGGCTGTGTTTGTTTCGACTTCAAACCACTTCCGGAAATGCTTTTCCGTAAATGCGGGTGTTTGGTTGCGCAAGGAAAATATATTTTCCGGAAATTATTTGAAGTTGACCAGGAAAATGAGCCTTTGACCACGGAAATGGTTTGAAGCTCAAATTTTCACTTCAAACCATTTCCGGGTCAGACGCGCAAAGAGAGAGGGAGAGAGAGAGAGAGAGCGCGGCGCGCGAGAGGAAGCCAGATCACGCCTTCGACGTCGCCCGGCGAAGCCCAGATCGTCGTTTCTGGGTCCGACGATCGCACGCTACAGTCCGACGATCGAGAGGAAGCCAGATCGTACGATCGCAACGCTCCACCACACCAACGCACCACGATCTGCACTCGACGCGAGAGAGGGAGTGGTGCGAGTGAGATCGCGCCGGCGGCGTTCACACCACGAACCCAGAGCTCCATCTTCGCCGGCGACCCAGAGACTTCGCGCCACGAACCCAGAGCTTCGACTTCACCGGAGACCCAGAGACTTCGCGCCACAAACCCAGAGCTTCGACTTCAAATCGCACCACGATCCCAGAGCTTCGACTTCGAATCGCACCCATTGACTTCGCCGGCGAACCCAGAGGCCAGGATCGACGTTCGACTTCGACTTCGCGCGGCACCGATCGCAACTGAGTTTTGCGATTGAGAAATAGTTGGGTTTTGATGAATTTGACCGAGTTTGATTAATTTTTTTTGGTTGGGTTTTGATGAATTTAACAGGATCTGTGTAATCTATTGAAAAATTGTATTATATATTTGTTTGGGGGCTGAGAAAATGTAAGAAAATGTAAGAAACATAAGAAAATGTGTTTTTCATATGATTTTCAGCAACATAACCAAACACTAAAAAATATTTTCCAGACCACTTTTTAGAATACAACCAAACACTTAAAAATATTTTCCTTCCGGAAAATAGCATTTCCGGAAAAATATTTATTTTCCGAAAATATTTTACACAAAACCAAACACAGCCTAAGATGCAGCTTTCACACATGTCAAAATCAATGGACTTCAATTCTGGTAGTTTTCCTTTTGACAGCAACATCTTCATCCCTTTCTCACTCATGTGACCAAGTCTACAGTGCCATAGGCTTGTATCAGTACTTGCATCAGTAACTGCAATTGTGTCTCTTGGACTTGAGGTCATATACAGAGTACCAGTTTTCTTTCCACGAGCCAATACCATAGCTCCCTTTGTAACCTTCCAAGTACCACCAACAAATAGTATTGCATGCCCTTCATCATCAAGTTGTCTAACAGAAATCAAATTCCTCCTCAGTTCAGGAATATGTCGAACCTTCTCCAATAACCAAACAGATCCATTGTGCAACAATATCCGGACGTTTCCCATACCTACAACATCCAAGGCTGAACCATCAGCCAAATACACCTTACTAAAATCACCTGCAACATAATTCTGTATGATTTCTCGGTGTGAAGTGGTATGAAACAAAACTCCTGAATCCAAAACCCAATCATCAAGTGGACTGTCTACTGCAAGAAGTAATTCATCTTGTATCTTTAGTTACAGTATTAGCAGAATCATCTCCATTCTTCTTCTTAGGACTTTTGCATTGATTCCTAAAGTGACCTGTTTTCTCACAATTCCAGCATTGTACTTGTTGGCCTGATCTAGATTTGCTTCTGTTCCGATTAGAATTTCTGGATTTTGATCTGCCCCGGTTTGAATTTATGTTATTACCTCTGCCTCTTGTCTCAAGGTTTAGGGCAGAACTAGATCCTGAGGTTTCACCTGCATCTCTTCTGCGAATCTCCTCAGCCAGAATTAAATCTCATATATCATTGTACTTGAGCTTTTCCTTTCCTGTAGAATTACTTACTGCCATCCTCATTGCCTCCCAACTATTTGGCAAAGAAGTCAAAACGATCAGTGCACGGATCTCATCATCAAAATCAATTTCTACAAACGACAATTGATTTGTGATAGTATTAAATTCATTCAGATGTTGTGCTACTGATGCATTCTCTGCCATCTTCAGATTGAACAGTTTCTTCATTAAGTGCACCTTATTGTTTGCTGACGGCTTTTCATACATACCAGACAAAGCCTTCATTAGATCTGTTGTGGTCTTCTCCTTTACAACATTGTGTGCAACAGACCTAGACAGAGTTAACCTGATAACTCCCAGTACCTGTCTGTCAAGAAGAGCCCATTCCTCAGCCTTCATCGCCTCAGGTTTTGTCCCCAAAAGAGGTAGATGCAATTGCCTCCCATAGAGATAATCTTCAATCTGCATCCTCCAATACGCGAAGTCTGTGCCATCAAACTTTTCTATTCACGATGCCTTTCTTGCTTCCTCTGCTATTGCTCCCACTCAAACCTAACCCTAGGCTCTGATACTAGTTATAGGGAATTTAACCAAAATTCCAACCTGTGAGAAACAAAAAAAATAGAGAAACTACACGCCAAAGAAAACAATCACACGTACAAGACAAATTTACGTGGTTCGGCAATTTGCCTACATCCACGGAGTTGCAGGGATTTCACTATAAAATATGGAGATACAATAGTGCACAAGAACACTCTCAAGAAACCCAATTCCCAATACACCCTAACTCTATCTCACCCACAAGATAAGAAAACACTATTCTTTCTTCATATGCGGCTGCTAGGTTATTAGGAATTATCTCTAATTCTCACAGCTTGCCCTATATCACAAACCTAATATATATATATATATATATATATGTCATAGGTCGGCTATTACAAGGAGTTACAATCCTACTTGTACTCGGTTTTCTAATACTGCTTGTATTTGGTTTATAAGAATGAATTAGGCTTGGTAATTCAAGCCACACACGGCCCACTTCAACAGAATGAACGTAGAGCACAACTTTATTGAGTTATAGTTAATTTAAGAAATAAAGTATTTGTTTTATATCTTTCTTTTTTTTTACTTTAAGACTTTGTTATATGGAGCTTGCCCTCCTTTGAAATTTATTTCTGGCTCCGCCAATCAAGAATCCTCTAAACTTATCCGTTCATGGGCTTGACTTAACATTATGTACATAAAACATTTTACTTAACCAAGGAAACGAAGTGGGGGGGAAAAACCC
Source organism: Quercus rubra (assembly GCA_035136125.1). NCBI lineage: Eukaryota > Viridiplantae > Streptophyta > Magnoliopsida > Fagales > Fagaceae > Quercus > Quercus rubra. The sequence goes on from CM068733.1 coordinate 54,494,258, forward strand.
ATGAATATATTCGGACAAAAATTGTTGTACTGTGTTTTGATTATTTCTTCAACTATTGGTGTGAAATAGTATAAATTTCTTATTAAGATCAACAAAACTAGGTTTTAAAAAAAAAAAAAGTTTTGTCACTAAAGTGTACATTAAATTGAGTTTTCATCCTAATTTTTTTTTTTCTGTTTCTAAATTATAAAAAAGTTTCACGATCAATTCTTCCATCCACTCCTATTAACTTTCTATAGTACTTGTTATACAAAATTTATAGGTGACATTATTTAGCCATTATCAATACTTTGCACTAGTGTATAATCCTATGCATATACACGAGTATATTTAAAAATAATCAAAATTACATATATATATATATATATGAGTTCAAATTATACATGGTGTAAGTTAGAACTTACACCTTTTTTAAGCCATGGATTTTTAAGCCATGGGTTCAAGTTACACCTAGTGTCGCTATAAGTAATATTACACCACCCAATAAATTGTTATAAAAATTCATATTTTGAAAACTCCACCTTTAAATTACATCTTCTATATGTTCTTGACATTCATGCCAATTTCATGTTAATTGTATGTTATTTACTATCTGATCCATAAACTCATTTTTATGCATTATTTTAAAATACAAAAACTTGAATGCAATCAATTGATTGATGACATGACTATTAATCTTTGATCACATTGAAATTTTGAAAGAATAGAGAATATACAAAGATAATGTAATCAAACGTTAGATTTGTTAAAATTCGCACCCAATTGAAAAATATTGAGTGATGTAACATTGCTTAAAATTATACCAGGTGTAATTTGAACCCAACCTATATATATATATATATATATGATTTAAAATCTAGACTCTTTGGTGGGTTTCAGTTAGCTCAACTGGTAAAGTCTCTGATGGTTGTATAAGAAATCTGGAGTTCAATCCCCGCCCACATCAAAAACTGATTGGTGTCTTGGTCTGATGATAAAGAGTTATCATCAGGAGTGGATGCCATAAGTTGAAACTCTCTCAAAAAAAATCTAGACTCTTTGGTTTTTGCATCTAATAATTCACTTGTCACAAAAATTAAAAAATTATATAGGACACATGGCACAAAATTGAATTTTTGCACGAAATCTAATTTAGAATATAATTGGATTTAGACTCTTTGATTTTGCACCTAAGGTTATGTGTATAAGTTTTATATATATATATATATATAAATTAATTTTATAGGGTGCATTCTTCTGGAAAATATATATATATATATATATATATATATGATATGGTGCACAAGTATAAAGATATTTAATTAATCTCACATGGTCTAAAAGATTAAAAAGAAAAAGGCAACCATGAGTCGCACTTTCTGATTGGTCAGTCACAACGGTATATAACAAATAATATCTGGTTTTCTTTCAACATAATCAAACACTAAGCGTTGGCATAAGTGATTCTCAAATTAAAAAATTAAAAAAAAAAAAATGGTGTTGGCATAAGCTTCGTTGCTATGCTTGTCAGTATCTCTTCGATGTACTTTATAATTATGGCAAAAAAGCTAATATTCTATTTCTTTCTAATGTAGGTATTGGCATAAGCTTCATGGTTGCGCTTGTTTGTAGCTCTTGGTTGTATTTGATAGTTAAGAAAAGACAATTGATCAAGCTTAAACAAAGGTTCTTTGAACAGAACGGGGGTTTAATTTTACAACAGAAACTCTCTAAACAAGAAAATTCAGCTGAAACAACCAAAATCTTCACCATGAAAGAGTTGAAAAAGGCTACCAACAATTATGATGAAACTCTAATCATTGGCAGGGAGGGTTTGGTACAGTTTATAAAGGAATTTTATCAAATAATAGGATTGTGGCCATTAAGAAGTCAAAAATAGGAGATGAAAGCCAAATTGAGCAATTCATCAATGAGGTAGTTGTACTTTCCCAAATTAATCATAGGAATGTGGTTAAATTATTAGGCTGTTGTTTGGAGACACAAGTTCCTTTACTAGTTTATGAATTCATACCCAATGGTACTCTCTTCGAGTAACATTCATCATGAAAGTAAGGTGTCCACCATATCATGGGAAACTCGTCTTAGGATAGCCGCAGAAACAGCAGAAGCACTATCATATTTGCACTCTGCAGCTTCTCCACCTATAATCCATAGAGATGTCAAGTCTTCAAAACATATTGTTGGATAGCACTTACACAGCAAAGGTATCAGATTTTGGAGCTTCAAAATTGGTTCCACTAGACCAAACACAATTAGCTACATTGGTGCAAGGAACTTTGGGGTACTTGGATCCTGAATACATGCAAACAAGTCAATTGACGGAAAAAAGTGATGTTTATAGCTATGGAGTGGTCCTCATAGAGCTATTAACTGGAAAGAAAGCTATTTCATTTGATAGGCCCTGAGGAGGAGAGAAGTCTAGCCATATATTTTCTCTCTTTTTCAAGGATAATAGATTATTTGAAGTTCTTGAAAAACATATAGCAAATGAAGGAAATGCTGAGCAACTAAAGGAAGCTGCAAATCTTGCAAAGATGTGCTTAAGATTGAAAGGGGAGGATAGGCCCACTATGAAGGAAGTAGCAACAAAATTGGAGGATTTAAGAAAGATGGAGAAGCATTCCAGAGACAATGTTGATTCTAACTCAGAAGAAACTAAATTCTTGCACACCATGACATCAGATTCTCACAATTATGATGTTTATAATCAAAGTGCTAATGTGAATGATACTGTGAGGGACCATGTAGCATTATTGGATTTTGACGATGGGAGATAATCTTATCTTGATAGCATATCCTTGGTAGATATAATACAATGTGGTTATTGTATACTTTATTGTATTTGCATCCAAAATGTTTTTAGGAGCTTTATCCTAAATCAAAAATTCTGCCAATAATAATGAAGGTTACAAATAAATGTCATACTTATTCTTTCATATTTTCCCTTATATTTTGTTTTTTTCATCTATGAATATAAATTAGATTTACATTTTACGGAACGGTGGATAAACCCACCCCCCCAAATAAAAAATGTAGCTCACGTACTGTAACTCTCCACTTAAGAAACTCTATGCTTGTGTTCACCGTAGGATTGAGATCACCTAATGCTATAACTATCAAGGGTTGAGATTGAGACTTAAAAAAACATAACTTTCAATCTCAGCCCTTAAATTAAAAAAAAAAAATGAAAAAGTAACAAAAAAAATTGTGTGGTGAGAGTTGAGGTGAATTGCACTTGGTACACTCGATCCAAATCCGTTCGCCTCATCCCATTCATATTATTATTATTATTATTATTATTATTACAAGCAAATGGTTCTCTGAAGGACTAATCATAGATTTAGATAATAGTCATCTCATAGCCGGGATGGTGATTATGTACAGTGACGTTTTTGCATTTTGGGGTCTATGCTAGTTGTAAATTTCATAGGGGTTTGTGTTTAGTGGTAGTGGTCATGGACGTGGAGTCATTCATGGACTTGGCGGCAATGACCCCTTTTGTTTTTTTTTTTTTTTTTTTTTTTTAAAGAATTGAAGTGTGTGTGTATATATATATAGGTACTACTTTGTTCAATAAAATTATATTTTTTTGCCCTTAATCATTATAAGAGAAATGCTACAATTACCAAACTTTTTTACAAATATTGAGGTAGCTCTATCTTTTATCTCAAAAAAAAAAAAAAAAAAATTTTGAGGTAGCAAATTCTTATTGGTTTGCATCTTGGCCCACTACTTACATTACTATTTTACTTACTAATAATCACTCATCACAACAACAATTTGTAAAAAAGTTTGTAGATCTAGTATTTTCCTCCTTTTAAAGGCCATAAAAATTTTTATAAATCTAAAATCTAAAACAAAATATATAAGCCCAAAAAATTAGCACAACAACAAAAATTACTGATAGCAAAGCTAAAAAATTAAGATCAAATCAACCAATTTTACCAAAAATAAACAACTTGACCCTTCAAAAAGTTTTAAACAAAATAATTTTGTCCTTACCAGCAAAAAGACACACTCTACATACACAGAAAAATAATAATAATAAAAGAAAACTCTTGTCGACTAAGCAGCAAAGTCGAAAACCAAAGGCATCACATGCATCCAACAACAGAGCCACCCTCCTAATTCCAAGTCATGGCTTCATCCTTGGCAGCGGTAGTTTTAAAAAGCATTATATCTGTGGTGCTAAAATTTTTAGTTTTTAATACCTTAAAAAGGTACTTTATCTATTATACACACCACTTTACAATACACTCAACATCAAATGTTCTATTTTTTTTTTTTTTTATCACTTCATTTATAATACACCCATTTCGTTGAGAGAGAGATAAAGAGAGAGGAGACATTTTTTAATGAGAAAAAGTCACCACACCAAACAAACAATAATTTTTTTAGGAAATGTTTTGCTATATATAGGGTTATGTGGTAGCAAAAAAAAAAGTAACATGTGCCCAAGAGTAATGTGCAATGCACATGACTAGGAGGAACTTTAGATACTTGTCACTTTCTTTTGCTGCCCAAGATTTAAAACAAGCATTGAAGAGTATATTTTAGACATGCAAAGAATTGAAAAGACATGGTAAATATGTTGTGTGCTGTGTGATAAACCCTAATCTAAGATCATGTGAACGTGTTATTTGAATTGAAACTCTAGAACGTGCAAAACTAAGAACGACCTAGATCTATCATACAAACAATGAAGAATATATGAAGAACTTGAAATAAAAACATGCTTGTGCTTGAATCTAAATAAACTAAGGCATAATGAAAGAAGGTTTAGAAACCTTACTTGCATGCACTAGCACTTTTGAGCACTCTCAAGCAAAAAAGTTTCTCTAGAGAGGGATTCGTGAATAGGAAGTTGGTAACTTAAGACTAGGAGGACCAAGCTATCCTTTGTAGTGAGTTGAGACTAGGAGGTCCAAGACACCAAGGGCACCTTCCTATTACTAACTCTAGAGAGAGATGAGACTAGGAGGTCCAAGACACCAAGGGCACCTTCCTATTACTAACTCTAGAGAGAGAGAGAGAGAGAGAGAGAAATTTTAGGTTTTTCTTTAAATTTGGGGTGCTTTCAACTTATACTGGTGAGAGGTATTTATACTGAAGGTTAGGTGTGGGCACAAGCACCCATGATGAGTGGTTTCGTTATGGGAAGTACGCCTCGGCAAAGTGGACTGGGCGGAAGGTGAAAATGGAGTCCCACCTAGACTAGGTCTAGGAACCATATGTATAGTGCCTTTATGTGAAGGATTAATCTTACTAGAATGCGTGTCCAAAGTTTAGGTATAGGGATGGGAAGGTGTTAGACACCCAACCCCACCCAACCCATAGGTTGGCTTACACTTATCGTGTTCCAAATCCTAATCCCATTGTAGGGTCATTTAATAGGTTATTCTACACACACACTAACAAGCATCTAAACACAAAAACATGGCACAAGGTCCTAATAGTCATCTAGCACGGCATTGACATTATATCCATCCAAATGCAGCAAGTATATCATAAGGCAGCAACATCAACAAAGCAGTAGCATATAATCATGCCCACCTGACTCGTAGGTTAGCCTTCACTCATTGTGTTCCAAATCCTAATTCCATCAAAGGGTCCTCTAATAGGTTGTTCTACACACGCACACACACTAACGAGCATCTAAACACACAAACATGGCGTCTCAATCATAGCATTCATGGCACAAGGTCCTAATATTCAAAGATGCATATTTATATACATGACTTACCTTCACTTACCTCACTACACCATAATCTCAGCACTTATATATCAATGCATGTTCATGTTGTTCATCTAAAGTATACAAACCCTAATCCATAATTTTAAGTTATGCTTCTTTTTTTTCTTCTTTTTTTACATAATATTTATGTTGGCTGTATTCCATGACAAAATTGTTGTAATTTCACTAATTTATTTCCTTGTATTTTTTGGGATTTAATTGTAATGGGTTTAATATTAGGTTGGTGAAGATTGCTCAAGACAATTGAACTCGCGACTAGCTCGCTACTGGTTCAGGATTGCAAAACTTGCAAAAGGCAATGTGAGGAGCACATGTGGAAGTTCAAGAGTCAGGATGTCTCGTGAGTAACTTGCAATTTGGACATCCCATGAGACACTTTGACAACTAGGATTTCTAAGGTGTTGTAGGGTGCCTAACACCTTCCCCACCTATAACCAAACTTCTGGACTCAAGAATCAAGATTTTTTTTTGACATCCACATTAGATTAGGAAAAATTCCCTTTTTCTTAGCCTAAGATTGGTAATAAAATCAACTAGCACACTTTAGAAAAACTCAATGATTGATGGCGACTTCACTTGCCTTTGGTAATTCCCTTAAAATTTGACCAAGATTCTTGCCATACCTGCAAAGGTAGACAAATACCCTTCTCCACCCGAGAGAGAGAAGAGAGAGAGAGAGAGAGAGAGCACCCAAAGCTCCACGTGAATAACCACACAAACATTAAGAGGGGCCTCCAATAGGCCCCGCGGCGCAGGAGAGTCACCACGGCAGGTGGTCGAACGAAGGCCCCAATGGTTCTCCGTCTCGAGGCCAGGTGTCGACAGGGTCAGAGATAAGTCTCTAGGTAATATGGGACTCAGGAAAACTAGTTTTTTTATGAGTGAAAAATATAGTGGGCAAAGTCAAATTGAATGGGGAGCAAGTTGGAGCAAAAAAGGAAGAAAATCTAAGGGATCTTGTCTAAGTGCCTATCATCCTCCCAGATCTATTCCTTTTCAGTTCAGTCTTTTTTGTTTTAGTTTTGATATAACTTTCATAAGGAATTTCAACCTCTTTTTTTTTTCCAGAAATTCTTGGTCCTCAAGCTCAGAAAATTAATTTTAAATATGTTTAATTAATTAATTTTTACTAATTTTGCAAGGAATCAACAATGATTTGTCTCGGATTAAATCAAGCGCATGCAACCTTACCATGAACTATATCCTCAACCAATAACATTATGACACATCATTTAATTTAAATTGAACTAAAACTAGCCCAATTAGAATTAAGAGGTCGTAATCACATATGGTTGGGACCTAATTCATGCAAGTGCACTTTACCATTAAATTTTTATTTTTTATTTTTATTATTTTTATATATCTTTCAATTAGGTTGTCCAATTAAGGCTCATGAACTGTCGTTTTGATTGTTATGACTTCTAAATTTATATTATGCAATGAATTTAGAAATCATGTGGTCAAAAATTACAATTCTTCCCTGTAATGTTTTATGCAATGGGATGCATGGTGCAATACAAGTAAGGTTAAATGAGAGTTGCAAAATGGAGTGTCTACACAAAGCTCCTAAAGAGGCAATCTTGTTTTTCTCTAAGTTTGTCGTGTAAGCTCAAGTTGTGTGATAAATCTTAAGTAGAAGACCATCTTGTGTGTGCATTGTGTATGTCTTCTATGTGTTTCATAATTTGTCTCTTAGATTCTATATAACATATCATGCTTAACCATAGTATTTGTTGGTGGGTTACAATTAACTTTATTGGTAAATCATACTATTTAGTTCTAAGAATCATGTGGTACACTGGAGGGAAAAACTCAAACAGTTATTAATTATTGTAGTTTTTTTTTTTTTTTTTTAAATGTAGACAATGTGATAACATTTAAAACCATTCTTATAATTTTTTTTTTTTTTAAGATTTAAAAAAAAATCCTATATCAAAATTCATCTAAAAAATCTAGAGGATGTTAATAATCGAATTTGTGTTTCCTAATTTTTAGTGGGAGCTTAAAAATGAACATCTGAGTTTTATAAAGTGGTCCAAAAACCATACCTTGAGGGTTATTAGGTTATCTTGTTTCCTTTCTTGAAAACAAGTTTTAAGATAAAGACCTTTTTCTTATAGATAAGAAACCAATTTTTTGTAAGGTTAAAGTATTAGCAAGAGGCTAGATAATATTCCAACAAAAAATAAACTAAATCCATTAAATTGTTGCTGCATCATGCTCAACAAACTATCGTATAAAATTAACAAACGAAACAATAGCTCAATACCTCTATTGAGTATTGAGCTATTGTTCATCAACAAAACTAAATATATTATTATTATTATTATTATTATTATTGTAGATTTTGTTGTGGATTTTGAGATTTACAAATGTGAATGCATAAAGAAATAGAAAGGAAATAATATTTAATTGGAACATTGATATAGTATTGAGGCTGATGTAGGTGTATGTAAAAAAAATAGAAAACTAAACTAGAAAAAGTAGAGTTTTTTGAGTTATTTGCCAATGATGTGTAGAGTTTGATGTGAATGTTCTTATATATGAATAAATTGGGCCCCTTATCAATGAGTCCAAATCTTTTGTCTCATTTTTTCTACTCCACTCTATACTCTACCAATTAAAAACTAGCCACATATTCACCTAATTAATTAAATACTACCATTATGACTTATTATTTTTATTTTAACTACTAAATAAAATAAGATAAAACAAAACCCAAACACCTCCGCCGCCACCACCACCACCACCAAACATGCCGGCAACATCAACCGCCGCCCTCGGCTTCTTTGGTCACGGAAAAAACCATCATCCGATCTACACCATGCCGGATATCTCACTACCCCTCACCAACCAACATCACTCCACCAAAAACACCAACAGATTAGAATCACCATCATTCAAAGCAAGACTGTCTTTCTTGAATCCAAATCTTTAATAGGATATGTTTTCCTCCCATTGAATCTTCTAATTTCTCTCATTTTTATAGATGCAAGACATGTGACATTAAAAATAAATAAATGCAATATAACCATATAATGGGAGAGAATGAGATTAAGATGTTAATGAATGTGATAAAATTCAATAAATTTACATTAAGTTTGTCCCCCTAGATTCGAAGTCCAGCTTCGTCCCTATTATCATTGCTCAAGTTGTATTGTTCCTAGCTCATTGTACTCTTCTATATATATCTAAAAGCTGAAGTATAGAATTTAGGGCCTTTTTGGTTAAGAGGAAAAAAATTGTTGTTTTCAGTATTCATTTTCAGTTTTTGTGGGACCCACTACCAAAAAACTGGTTTGGTTGTGTTTTTATACTCAATATTCATTTTCAGTTTAAACAAAAATGAATTGAATATAGAAAATGAATACAACTTTTGGCCATTTTCATTTTCAATAAAAATGAATACAGTGGCATTCTTGTAAAACCATCAAGTTGGTGGGGCCCAAATAATTAATGAAGACTTCATATATCTATCTCTCACTTTGTCTTCTTCTCTCCCTCACAAGTCATAGAACCAATTTCTTTCTATTTCCTTTGCACCGATTCTCTCCCTCTCTCCTTTGACGAGTTCTTCGTCAACGAATTGACCCAAGGTAGCTTCGAAGTTCTTCAAAGACTGGAAGTAACGCCACATGTTGACGCATGGCAATGCTATTTTGATGTAAGATCGTTCTATCTCTCTCCTCAACAAGATCAAATTCTCTCTCTCTCTCTCTCTCTCTCTCTCTCTCTCTCTCTCTCTCTCTCTCTCATAATTTCTTTCTTTCTTTTTGGTGGGTTTATAATTCTTTCATGCATCTCAATGTAGGGTAATGTAGAGTAGCAACAATTAAAAAAGAGAGTAGCAACAAACTGTCGTAAAAAATGTGATTATTCTCTCTCTTTTGCTATGTATGTATTTGTGTGTGTGTGTATTCTTTTGGTGGAATTTTAATTCAATCTTGCATCTTTATTTTAAGTTGTTCTAATTTGGTTGTGTTTTAAACTGTTATCTTTTTTTTTCTTTGATTGTTAGATGTGATCCTATTTTATTATAAATATATTATATAATGATATAATGTTATTCTATTACATATACTATAAGAAAATAGTCTACTAGCGAGGGTAAAATGCCTTCGCAAAAATTCAAATATCGTCGCAAAATGTTATTAACAAGGGCATATGGCCCTCGAAGGCCGTCGTATTTGCTCTTGTTGCTAAAGGAGATTTTGCGACCATACCTTTGCAAATAGATAATTTACAAGGATAATCCTTCGTTGTTATTGAACAAATTTGCCCTCACAAATATATTATCAAACGATGAGACAAGTCGACGACTTAATTTTAGCAAGGGAAAGCTAGTCGTCGTTAACAACTATTTGTGAGGACCTTCATACCCTCACAATTAATTAATTACGAATTCCAAATTGACGGCATACTTTTAGAGACAAATAGTGTTGTTGCTAAAATTTATTTGTGAGGGCTTTAGTTGCGAGCCATAAGCGCCGCTATAGGCTTATTAAACCAACAAACCCTCCTGCTATATGTGTGAAGCTTTAGTGGCGGGCTATAAACATTGCTATAGGTCTTCAATTATATCATAATTTTAGAACTTTAGCAGCGCCTTTTGCCCGTAGCTATAGGCTAAATTTTTTTTTTCTCCTAGGTTTTAAAACTAGTCCTATTACAAACCTCCTGTAATAATTTTAATTCTACTAAAACAATACCACAAATGTAACTAATTAACAACACCACAAATGTCTACAAACTAACATTATATTAACATAAAAATATATTATCAAATACATAACATTGTCTATAACCATCATCAAAGTTCCAAGCTAATACCACAATCAAAGTTCCAAAGTGTTTAGAAATATCCTTTAACACTTCCAAAAAATGCAGTTGTTCAAATATAGTTCTTTATACACAAAAAGTCATCAAACACCAACATAAAACTTATAAGCAGCTTGGTTGATGGAATGCAGCTGATGATTTTTGGAGAGTTGGAGATTGTTGGACCGGATGAACGTCCTACATACAACCAAGATTACTCAATAAGTGCATATAAATGGATCAAATAGAATGACAAGAAAATCTTAGAGATTTAGGACTATTCATCTTGCTCATTCAATAAGTGCATATAAATATTAGCACATCAAGCCTGTTAAGACTTTTCCATGATTTTGTTTGGGACTTGATCTGGTTCTATGTATTTAATTGGGCTTCTTCATTTAATTTTATCAGCTATTTCTCCATTGCAACACCATTAGCATGTAATGGATATCTCAATACATTTGGTAACTATAACATCATTACTAGCAATATTCTTTAGTAATGGATATCTCTTTAAATATCCCATTTCATTTTAGTATTCCACATGTGTGAAAAAGATAGAGAGAAGCCCCTAAAATGAACTAATCAAATAAAAACAGCTCAACAAAAATCATCCAAAATTGCCTAAAACAATCAACACTCCCAATATCAACTAAAACCACCTTATAACTTCATGCAAGCCACCTACTTGCCCCAATTCAACAACTCACCACAAATAGAGAGAGAGAGAGAGAACCTAAAGCAAGAGGAGATAGATAGCTGCTCTGGAAGTGTGTAGTAGTGAGTAAATTAGCCAGGTTGCCTGTGGATGAACCAAATCCAAACTAGCACACAGACATGAAAAAAAGGTAGCAAGAGACATAACACTCAAAATCCACAATACTCTTTTCATTTTTTTTCTTAGAACCCATTAGAAAAAAGAAGCACAAAAAAAAAAAAAAAAACCAAAGAGAGAGTACCTGAAGCAAAAGGAACAACATGATTGATCAGCCCTAAAGTGGCAGTACATGTGCATGTGCTTAAGATAGCTTAATCAAAAGACACTGATTTTAGATGGCATACCATCTAAAAGATACTCTGGGGCTACATAACCCAAAGTTCCTGAAAGCTTAATGTTGTTCCTGTTTTGGGCCCCATTGGACACTGCAAGACCAAAATCTGAAAGCTGATTCCAGACAATGTGAGAAAGAGAGAGAGCTTCAGTGAGTTAAATGGAAGATAATTAAAATGTTCAGTAGCAATATATATAACACAAATTCAAGAATTTATAAAGGAAATCATAGACTACAATGTTTTTTTTAAATAAATTTTACCTTAGCATTGAAGTTGGGATCCAAAAGTATAATTGGTCCTTGTGGCAAAAGACTAATCCCTGCAGCCTAGGTGTCTACTCTACTTTCCAAAGAAAAATAGTAGATGGACACTAAGAACTAAGAAGGCATCATCGCAAACCTCTAACCTATGCTTGTTAGATTTAAATCAGACTACATATATCCCAACTCTAATCAAGCAAACCATAATGTTCTTTATAAAATTAGAGAGCATTTTTACAAAAAAAATTTATATAGACAATTCAAAGAACTATTTAAAAACTTGAGACCAAGAATAAAATAGCTTTCATCTAACGCTATACATAAAATGGGTTGACAGAAAATTGCAAATCAATTTTCATATTGGTTATCTCTAAAAAAGGGAACATGAATTGGCAGGTGTACTGCTTGTTAGACATTGAGCTTGAGTCCAAGCAAATGAGTGTCTATATAATCAACTAAAGGGGGAAAGACCTTAGCTTTTCTAACTTACCCATGCTTGCTCCTACTTTTTAACATAAAAGTACATTACATAAAAATAAGTTGATACAAATTGAAAAAAGGAAGAAAACCCGGAGCTAAATTGTTGGGTGTCTGTAAGAGGCAAAGTTGGAACAGCAGGGGTCACTGTTTTAGTATGAATCCATGATCTCCTTCCAACCTCCTTAAATTTAAATGAAGATAAAGTCTATTAAAAAAGAAAAAGGAGGGGGGGGGGGGGGGGGGGACTTCATCTCTCAATTTGCCCGCCACTGAAACAGTAAATGAACTTTGGTGGTGAGGAAATAAGTGAAATCCACCCAGACACTTTCCATTATACTCAATAACCCACCAAAGTTCGGCAGGTCAGAGAGAGAGAGAGAGAGAGAGAGGTGATTAGCAAAAGCTGCGACCCAGATCCAATTCCACCACACTAGCAGAACCTATCACTAGGTTCATCACCTAAATGCTCAATCATTGTCCAGGTCATGGATTTTCCATAATCTGACAGATCAAAATAAGATTTAAAATAAAAAAGAGACGCTGAAACTCATAGGCGGAGAAACACTAAAATAGAGCTCACAATAAGGTTAAGTTGATAATCATTCTTCTAAGCTGGTAGCAGTGGCACCAAATTAAACACGATAGTTGTGTGTGTGTGCGTGTTTTTATAGCAAGAGAAGAATACAAGTCTGACTTCATCTAGATAATGTATGGATTCCAAACATATCAAAAACCATCTGAATGCGGGTATAAGGAAATATTGGTCCAAATATGTTGTCAATTACTTGGCTATTAGCATTTAAATAAAAAGTAATATTTGTTTGGAGTGCAAAAAAAAGGAAACATGGCATAGTAAATGCATAAAACAGGTCCAACGAGCATTACCTATGGACAATTGCTGTATCACCATGGCCAGTACAAATTATAAGCATGGTATTAGTGGGTAACGTGGCATAGAGGCTGTGGATTCTGGCATCCAAATTCAGGTCCTAATTCCAAAAGAAAAGAATATAAGAGCAAGTACAAATGTAAACTATAACCTCTAAAGGGGTTACCAAAGAAAATTAAATATATTTTAACAGATAAACATTTTCCCTATGTTTCATAATAAGTTACTCAGAACACAGGTTGTTACAGACAAGATATGAGTATTATATAGCCACAATGACAATATCCTCCATGACACTGGACACAGTGGCTCCATTCCCTGACTCATTTCATAGGGAACCTCATTTAGTTGAAATTTGGCTCTTCACAAGGACCACGTTTGGTGTAGTAAGCCCAATTTTGTTTTAAAGTAGCAAAAAACTTGCCAAAGATGATAATTAGTATCTTCCACCTGCTTTTCTTAATGAATATATATATATATATATAAGCTTTTTTTTCTTAAAGATCTTCCAAGTAGGAACTATCAAATAATCAAACTATTAATTCTCCAAATCTCCACTATTGCTCAAATTTCCATGTGCTAATGGTACAATGGAAAAGAAGTACTTGCCATATCGAATCTTTAAAAGTGCTAGTTGACTAGTTCCATAGTAGCTTTTGCATCTTCAATACTGTCATGACCATTGCTTGACTGCTGTATCTCCTGAGAAAGAAATTTCCTGGAAAGAACTCTTAGAGCAGTTTTGTAAGATGCACCATGGGGGTGCTTGTACAATACTGCAGTATCTATCACCAAACCATGAGAGATCTTTAATGCTAACAAGTCATTCTCCAAGGAATGCCCAACAAGGATGGTCTCTTTGTAAACCAGCTTTAGAAACTCTTCCTGAACATGGAAGCAACTGTAAATTAAAAATAAATTTAAAAATTTAAAAATTATTAAAAAAAAAAAAGGGTAGTCTTAACAATCAATCAATCAGTGAAGCAACAGCATACAATCATGTTGATCAAGTAAGCATACACCCAAGTAACAAACCTGAATTTCCTTCAGGCTTATAGTCACCCCATTTAGCAACTCACATGTGATTCCACTAAACCTGAATATCCACAATGAATTATTATCAATGGAAAATAGTCAAGTCAAATCACTTTTGACACACTGACAACATATATGCTTTTTTTTTTTCATATAGGAAATAAAAATTTTATTGAATAAAATGAACATCGTGTTCACGATGATGAACACTCTGGACATGAAAACTGATAACATACATATAGAGAGAGAGGACATCCAATTTGCACAGTCACAGCATGCAAGACTCAACTTATATTATATAGTATATGATATATAAAATAAGAAAACAGTCATACTTAAAAATAAATAAATAAATAAAGAAAAAGACAGTATTGATGATACATACTGGGAACATTAATATGTATGATGGGAAGAAATAACGTTGATTACCAAATCTTGTATATACTGTAGGAAGAAATAAACATGTCCACGTAATAGACCTGCAAAATGGGAATTTTACAAAGTTAGATTCTACAAAAAGAAGAAAACATTCAGGTATTCTATCAAACAATTTCCGTGCATGTAATAAAAAGTTTGTTAGTTAAGTCCACCCCAGCAACAGCAACAGCAACAGCAAATTTTTTTGAGAAAAGGGGGTGATTGGCAGAGAGAGAAACAAATTAAACTTTATAGAATAGAAAATAATCAAACCTTGAATTAGAAGTTGAAATCAATGTGACCAAAACATGCTCCGATTGAGTCAGGGAAAGTAGCTACGAGAAGGAGATAAAACGCTCCAAGCAGAATGGCATCGAAGGAGTAAAATGCTTGAGTGTGATATATAATTGGCTGAAAGGATAAGGGAAAGTGGCTGGATTGAAAGCCAAAAGACCAAATACTGAAACCAAGTCGCACCTAACAGCGAGATTGGAGGTCGACGACGGCGGCGGCGGTGGTGGTGGCTAGCATCGGTGGCAGAGGGTGGCTGTGCAGTGGGTGGCGGTGGCAGATGGGTCCGATGGAGGGGAAAAAGAGAGATTACCGTGAGAGAGAGTGAGAATGAGAAGGATTGAGCTTATGAAATCCCTGTAAGTGTAAGACTGAGAGGGAAAAAATTTTGGGGAAATTTTGTGAGAGGGAAAGAGTGAGAGGGCAAATTTTGTTTATTATGAATGAAATAGTAATTTCAGACTTTCAATAATAGATTCAAAATAGAACAAATAATAATTTATTATTTAAGATTCTCCTGTAATAACAAGTAGGTATTAAATCCATTGACTTAATAAATTAGAGCCAATATGATCTAACCCAACACAACACTTTAAATTTGTTTACATGAGTTGATAGATTCTCTTAAAAATGCACAAATTAGAGTTGTTGACAAAACTTTCAATCTATCCCATACCACGTTATTAATACTTCTAAAAATATATGTATATTTGAAATCATTTAGTTTAATTTATTTAGCATTTCCTTCTCAAAAAAAAAATTTATTTAGCATTTAAATAAATAATAAATCACATAAAAATTAAA
Source organism: Quercus rubra (assembly GCA_035136125.1). Taxonomy (NCBI): domain Eukaryota; kingdom Viridiplantae; phylum Streptophyta; class Magnoliopsida; order Fagales; family Fagaceae; genus Quercus; species Quercus rubra. Next base: position 54,510,060 of record CM068733.1, read on the forward strand.
AAAAAATTCTAAAATTTTTAAAAAATAAAATAAGATAATTAAATTAATTTTTTTATTCCTTTCATTATTATTAATTTTTTGGAAGAACATATTTATGTTCTTTGTGTTCTTCCCAAAATATAACTCATATTCTTAAATCCATAAAAATTAATCAAAATAACATTTTATTAAGCATTTTCTCACACAATCACACACTCAAAAGAAAACTTTAGCCCTGAAACCTCATTCTCAAACCGGTTTTCCAACTCTTCTAAGACATTCTCAATCCTTCCTCTCTCTAACTTTTCCAAAAATATTAGATCTCTCTCTAACTCCATGACCGAGCACCGCCACCTTCACTCATCACATCGCCACCACCAGATCTCTCTTTAACTCCATGATCGAGCACTACCATCTTTGCTCTTCGCTTATCACTTATCGATCCACTCTCTCCTATCTCTCAATTTTGCTCAAAATCAGACCCAATTGTCTCAAACTTCTCCTTGCTCAAATCAATTTCTCTCTCTCTCTCTCTCTCTCTCTCTCTCTCTCTCTCTCTCTCTCTCTCTTAAACCGGTGGGTCTCTCTCTCTCTCACTCAAATCGATGTCTCTCACTCAAAGATCGATGCTTCACTCTCTCTTTCACTCAAATAAATGTCTCTCTCTTAGTAAGGCTCTCTCTTGATGGATCTCCCTTTTTGCCTTGTCCCTCCATCGTGGTGGTGATTGGTAGTTGTGGAAGTGGTGGTTAGTTGGGTCCGGTGGTGAGTCATGGGGTGGGCTTGTTGATTTCTTGGTTTTGGTCTCAATGGGTTTTGGTGTTTTGGATTTAAGATGTTTTGGTGTTTTGGAGTTCGCTAGGTTTTGTTCTCAATGGGTTTTAGTGCTTGGTTGCTAAGAAAATGCAAGAAAAGAAACAAAAAATCAAACTCAAATGTCTCAAACTTCTCCTTTCTCATATCGGTTTCTCTCTCTCTTAAACCGGTGGGTCTCTCTCTCGCTCAAATTGATGTCTCTCTCTCAAAGATTGGTGCTTCGCTCTTTCTTTTGCTCAAATAAATGTCTCTCTTTTAGTGGGTCTCTCTCTCGATGGATCTCTCTCTTTTTGCCTCGTCCTTCCATGGTGGTGGTGGTTGGTGGTTATGGAAGTGGTGGTCAGTGGGGTCCGGTGGTGAGTCGTGGGGTGGGTTTGTTAATTGCTTGATTTTGGTCTCAATGGGTTTTGGTCTTTTGGATTTGAGATGTTTTGGTGTTTGTTGGGTCTTGTTCTCAATGGGTTTTGGTGTTTGGTTGCTAAGAAAATGCAAGAAAAGAAACAAAAAAATTGACTAATCCAATTTTATATCCATGGCAATGAGGATGCGTGTTGGTGAGGATGCAGGGTGGTGTTGGTGGTGTTTGGTTCCAATGAGACTTTTTGGAATTTTATGTGTATCTTTGTCATTTTAATTGTTTTACCGATATTTCAATCTTTTTGAACTTTTCAATGTATTTTGCATGTTTTGGGGAGTATTTTGGAAATTTTTGAGGTTTTAAGGATATTTTGATCATATTAGGCATATCAAAGGTATTTGAATAATTTTAGTCATTCGTGTAGTATTGTGGTTGTACGTGCTCAAATTCCCTTGGTGGACTGGATTCAGAATTGGGCTGACAATTAATTTATAATGTGGGCTATGGATTTCCTACTATGAGTAATTCCTAACCAAACCTAGATTATGTGTTACTTTTCCTTAGTAGAGCTCTCTTCTCCCTTTAAGTTACTCTCTCTTTACTAGTGTTCTCTCTCTTTCTCTTACTCTCTCTTTCGCTCAAAATGACCAACCCTTTCTATCTACTCCTTTTTCCTATTTATAGCTTGGGGTTGGTGGGGTGCCCATGATTACCTTCTGCTCTCACTCGTGTGGGTGGGGCCAGATCTGATTATTCCTGACAAGGAATATGCTTCCTTGGAAACAGTGGTAATGGCATTGGAACTGGTTCCAGCCTCCAAAAGGTTGCTCGGTAGCGATATTCCCCAAGGCAATACCAAGCTGCCGAGGTCGTGGGCTACCCTTGGTAAGTACAGCCCCCGACCAATCCATACATGATCGGCATTAGCCTATCTAACTTGCGATCAATGGAACAAGCATACCATTGGGTTTGGGCTTAAGAAAGTCTTAGGGGTGTGTCTCGGGCAAGGCCCAAGGCCCAATGGGCCTAAGGTCATATGCCGTACAATGGTTATTTTGAAGAGTTAGTGTTATTGAGTAAAGTCAATTATTTAAAAGTTATTGAATGGTAAACCATTTAATGCCCACTTCAAATGGGTAATAAAATAGAGAATATCATTAAACCAATTTATCAAAAGATAAAATTTAGGTACAATATATTAGGTGCACTATATTAATTAGGATCTCCAATTAAATTCAAATGTTTGGTTGCATTGAATTTAATTGTCATTGGAAAAGACAAGACTATTTTTTTTTTTTTTTTTTTGGTTAATGCCCCAAGGTTTTGAATTCAATCAGAAAAAAGAAAAGAAAAGAAAAAAACCTAATGTACTACACCTAAAAGACTATACCTAAAATTTACCCTTTATTACATGGGCAAATTATTACCAGGCATAAATTTATCTCAAATCTTTTGTAGAAAAATATTTTCAACTAGTCTATTGTATTTATTAGAAAAAACATATTACTAGAAACATAGTAATCATTTAGTTCTATTTCGGTTTAATTTAACAAAATATTTCATTCTAGTCACTAAACCAATACACTTAACCTCCTTTGTTCCACTTTGACTCAAATTCCAATCAATTTTGGTTGTCTTGGCCATTTTTAATCAATTCGGTAGGTATGCATTTGAAATATTATTTTTGTTTAAGTTATAGCTTCACATCTAATAATTTTACTTATTAATTTTTTTAAAAAAAAAGATAAAATAAAAACTACAATGAATAAATGTTTGGTAAATGTCTTATGAGAAGCATTAATTTATAATTTGATATTCTAATGATTGATTCAAAAGGCTAATCTTGGTCATTAAAATGATTTATTATTAGTGGGTGTATATTTTTAACCATCACAAATAATACACTTTTTGTGAGGAAATTCTATTGTCCCTAGCAAAAAGTATGGAGGGAAAAATTCCCTCCAAAAGTTTTGATATTTTAATGATTATCTGCAAAGGCCAATCTTAGTCCTCACAAATAATTATTATCAGTGAGGGCATTTTATTAACCCTCACAAATAATATCCTTTTCACGAGGGATTTTCATTGCCCCTCACAAATAATTTGACGAAAACTTTTATTTCCAAAAAAAGTTTATATTTTGGTGATTATTTGCAAAGGCCAATCTTGGTCCTTGCAAATAATATAGTATTAGTGAGGGCATATTTTTAACCCACAAAAAAAAAAAAAAAAACTTTCTCTGGAAATAATTTGGTGGGAACATTTCCCTTCAAAATTTTTGACATTTTAATGATTATTTGCGAAGGTCAATCTTGGCCCTCGCAAATAATTTAGTATTAGTGGTGGCATAATTTTAACCGTCACAAATAATACACTTTTTGAAAGAGAATTTTAATTGTCCCTCGCAAATAATATGGAGGGAAAATTTCCCTCCAAAATATTAGCATCTATGACAGCTGCAACACATAATTGCAACAACTTTTTTTGTTGGTCACAAATGTTTCACATTTTACCAAGTATTTGCAAAGGCTTTATTTTGCTATCGGAAATAGGATTTTTTGAGAGGGCTTTTTGGGTCAGTCAAAAATTCTTCATCACTAAAAGGCATTTTTCTTGTAGTAGCATGGCTTGGATAATTTGGTGTTTACAACTATATCTTTTAATTTGAATATTTTTCTCATTATCTTTATTCTATAAACTTTTTATTCTCTCCCCAAAAAAGGTGATATACTCTCTTTCTTGCAACTCTTGATATGTTTTTTGGTGGTCTTTTTTTAGTTCACATACAAGTCCTCTCACTCCCTCTTATAGTTTTGGTTTAATATTTATTTGAGTTAATCCTTAGTTAGTTTGAAAGTGAGAATTTGAGTTTATATCAAAATACAATCTACATTACTACGAATTTAAATGTGCCTATCAATTATTTGAATAATATTAATTGTAATTATGTGATAAGTTTTGATTATCATGATGATCTCCTTAAAAGAAAGAAAATTTTAAATAATAAATTTGAAACTTAAAAATTTTAGCTATACCAAAAGAAATTAAGAAAAATATAATTCATAATGACAATATTTAGAAGAATATGGACCACGTAAAATAAAGGATAATATTTAAAAAAAAAACAATAAAAATGATAAATTTATATATTTTCAAAAATAGAGAGATAAATTTTTATATATATAGAAATTGTTTAATATTTTGAAAGAACAAATTATATTCAATTAAATTTAGAGAGTAAATTATGTATTATACCACATCATAAAATAATCATATATTCTCACGCATCATGTGAGTCTGTGACTAATTTTTATAATTGTTGAAGATAAATTTGTTACTATAGAGGAAGCATTTGTGTAGATCCATAAATTTGTTACTACTACTTTGCTTTGCTTTTGGGTTTGGGTTTGTTTATTTTTAATGGGGGTGGTTTTTTAGTTTTTGTGTGTAGTGGTTTTGAAAGTTCCGTGTTTGCTAGGTGACTAAAGATGACAAAAATAAAGTGTTTTATTTCTCAATCCAAAAAGAAAATCAAATTATAGAGTATAAATTGCAGATCCAGATATGCGGTTGAATGTGAATGGCGAGATCAATAGTAGGATAAAGAAATCTGCCGTTGGAGGAGGGATGTGGTGACCACTGGTGGTTCTGGTTCAGTCGTGTCTCTCTTTAAATTTCTCTCTCTTCTTTTCATATGGGTTTAGGCATGATATTTGTATTTTAAACTCCATGTGTGTTCCTGTTTGTGTATTAACAACATACCAAATTTTTTTGTTGAGAAAGTAACGGTGGACCAATTGATGTATTAATTGGCATATGTGTAAAGTTTAAGGAGTAAATTAGTGAAATGAAAAGTTCAGGAGGGTGTCATGACCACTCCTCTAAAGTTCAAGAGGTGTATAGGCATTTTTCCCAAAAGGAAATGTCAATTAGGGAAGTAATAGAGAACATGATTTCAGATAGAATAGAATAGAGGAAAAAAATTCATGTGATTTTGGGACTAAGGCTTTGTTGTTGTTGTATTTCATGTAAGGATCGTCTAAACTGAAGTGATCTTGCTCAGTTTAGTCAACAGTTTATAAGTTGATTCATTTGTGCCCTCAATGTGAAGGATATCATCAATTAGTAAGGTTTATTGGGTTCTACAGGATACAACCACATTTATTGGGTTCTACAAATAGCAATTTTGGAGAAGACCCACAGGTGTGTTTCTAAGGAAGATGAAAGAGAAGAAATTTGAGAAGAAATTACCAAATGAATAGAAACCACTATTTATATATAAAGTATTATGACCCTTTAATAGGCATATTTTCATTTAATATGCACATTTTCGATATTTCTTGAGCACGTCTCTAAGAGCATTCCCTCAAGGATCACATCCCTTTTTTATTAAAAAAATTATGTCAAATTTAGTTGCAGTATTTGAACTAGAAAATCCATGCTAAGCCTTCAAGGAAGAATTCATACACTGATTAAGTGCAGCCTTTGAAGATCGGTAAGAGTGCCAACCCCCAAGGCGATTGTCTCCGATGGATCCCACCCTGGCACTCAAATTGGCAACAACAGCAACATCCCTTTCAGTCCCAGTGCCTCTGCCAACTTTTAGGAGCGGCCACAGATGCTACTTGTACAAATCAACCACAATTTTAGTCATACTATAAGCTATACAGCCCAAGCTTTTAATACAAAGCCGGGAAATTTTGTTTCATGAGGCACCGTGTCCTATGTGCCACAAACCCCCGCCAACGACACATGATTGGTCTTATATATATATATATATATATATATAAAGAGAGAGAGAGAGAGAGAGAGAGAGAGAGAGAGAGAGAGAGGGAGGGTAATAATTCATGATTGATCTTAAAAATGACATCATTTTAAAGGTTCTCAAGAAGGATAAGATAAGCATACGAAAAGTATTGTAGATCTTTGCAAATAGTAAAATGATGTCTCGTACCACTAGCTCATGCTACACAACAAAATATAAAAGTTAATATATATATATATATATATTGTGGGGACACCTAATGTCCCTATTTTCTTCTTATTTCTAATTTTCATGATAGCTAGAGACTAGGGGGTTGTTTGGTAGGAGAAAGTATACTATGTTTCAGTAATACCAACTCAGCATCTATTTTGGTATTTCTTACCCAATAAATGAGTGACACCTGTTTCAAAAAATCACATCAGACTACTCCAATAAATGATTAATTTATCTTCCCGATAGTATAGAAGCTTGTGATTAATTTATTGGAGTAGTCTGATGTAGTTTTTTGAAACAGATGTCACTTATTTATTAGGTAGGAAATACCAAAATAGATGCTGAGTTGGTATTACCAAAATATAGTATACTTTCTCGTTTGGTAGACTTGTTTAAACACATGTTTTCAATTTTTAAATAATATTACACGCATTTTTACACACTTTTTCACCCACACATATTTTCACACATGTTTTCAAACACATGTACCAAACACCCCCTAGGTGATTATTTCTCATCTTGTTTTAGTTTGACTTCTTTCATACGACTTTTGCTATATATGTAGATGTATTCGTTTGTAAAGGAATAACGGGTAAATAATATAGCTTTCTTCTTCCACAGTTTCTCTTTTGATGTTCTTTTTGTAAAAACCTTATATCATTTATAACATATAAAAGTTCTAGAGGATCCTAATTGTTGATTTTGTGTTTCCTAATTTTCAACGGGAGCTTTAAAAATGAACATCTTTTGAGTTTAAAAAAGTGGTCCAAAACCATACCTTGAGAGTTGTCGTCATCTTATGTTATCTTTTTTCCTTTGTTTGAGAACAAGTTGCAAAATGAGACATTTTTCTTATAGATAAGAAACCAATTTTTTGTCACGTTATATATGAATAAATGGACCCTTTCATAAGTGACTTAACATGAGCCCATAAGGTTATTGGCCTTTTACTTAGGCCTAAGATCAACTCAAATAATTGAAATTTTCCATATGAAGAGAATTTCTTTTTTTGATAGGTAATATGAAGAGAATATTTCAACGGGATAAGATCTCTTTTCATTGAATCCTCTAATTTTATCCTATTTTTTTTAGATGTAAGACACGTGACATTTAAAAATCAAATGAATTCCACATATGCATGTAACGGGGGAGAGAGAGGGCCATCATTACTAGCTCAATAATGTTTTAGTAGTGACAGAAATTGCCCAACAGAAACCAAAAATCATCTGTAAAGGTGCTTCACAGCTATAGTAACAGATTTATCTTCAATGACAAGAAAAATGAGTCCACCAAGCTAGGAACAATATAACATGGACAATGACAACAATCAAAGTTGAATAACCAAATCCTTACCGAGTGAAAAGTTTAACCAAAATAAAATCCAATCTTAGAATTGAATTCTGATATACGAATATTCTATTAAGTTAAAGTTTCTAGTCTATAAATTCATTTGTGCCACCAATGTGAAAGGTATCATCAGTTAGTAAGGTTTACCCAAAAAACCTGAAGACTGAAATTTTTGCACACATTTTGAAAACAACAAAAAAGTCAGTGCCATTTACTTTCTGAAAGCAATTACATCAGAGTAGAAAACAGAGAACAAATGGAGTTACAAAGGGAGAAATTGAATAGTCAATAGTTCTCTTAATTTATTAGCAGATAAAATAAATCAATCAAAAACAACTGAGATTTATGACCAAAAATTTCAAATTCAAATATAATTATTTAATATTGCATGCTTATAATGAATATGACCAATCACCAAGGAATTTCCTGGCCATCCCAGGCAAAAAACTTGCCATTGTCATGGCTCTTTGCATTGTTGATGATGCCTAAGAGCTTCTGAACTGAGAACTCTTTGGTGAATAGTTTGCCTTCTGGAACATTTCTTTGAAACGGCCTAGAAAGATCAGTGTCCACTGTGCCTGGGTGCAACAAAATGCATATAATAGGATCCTTTTTTCTTGCAAACTCCACTGACACAGTTTTTGTCACTGCAAGCATCAGTTGAAAAGAATATAATAGTTCATCAGAACCACTATTTATTTGTTTTTGTTTCTTTTGACAATGTGGTTATTGATACATGTTTGCAATTGAACTTACCAATACAACAATACCCAACATGTTCAATGACATGTCTTAAATAGGGCATATGTATTAAAACAATTATCTGAATAAAAGAATGGGAATATGTTGATGAAACATATGACAGTAGCGCTGCTGGTGCAACTTTTTAAATAGCCATAGGAAACAACATTAAAAAAAAAGGCTTTTATCTCAAGCTTCAACTAGAACCACTGAAAAGGATGCTTCAGATCTGAAAATACCAACTGCTTGAGGTAATGTTCTGAGAGAAGTGCTCAAGAAATGATCTCTTCTATTAATTCATATTGCAGCTTTAAACCAAAGTGGTCAAGGATCAAATCCTTTTTTTTCCTTCTTAAAAGTCAAATTTAATTTTTGCAGTGTTTGAACTAGAAAATCCATGCAAAGACTTCAAGGAAGAATTCATACACTGATTAAGTGCAGTCTTTGAAGATCGGTAAGAGTGCCAACCCCCAAGGTGATTGTCTCCAATGGATCCCACCCTGGCACTCAAATTGGCCACAACCGCGACATCCCTTTCAGTCCCAGAGCCTCCGCCAAACTTTAGGAGCGGCCACATATGCTGCTAGTACAAATCACAAACCACAATTTTTAGTTATACTATAAGCTATACAGCCTCAAAGAAGCTTAAACAAAATAGTAGTTAAACAAGCCCAATTGCAATCAAAACTTCAGATAGAAGCATTCCAATGCTTATTGCAAAAACAATTACACTGTTTATTGGGAAAGAAGTTAATTAGGAAGCAGCTTCTGCATCCAGATAATATCTGTGGAGAGCAATAGTGACAATTAACATGAGATTAGCTGATTTATATGCATCTCTTCATGCTAGATCTAGATGTCTTTCCAATCCCACAATGTGAAGAAGTCTTCTTCCACACTTTATAGACAGAAACAGAATCATCCTTCCAATGGTCTTTGGCATATTTGGTGGGTGGAGGGCAAGGTCAACAGTTTGATCCTGTACTAGTTCATGAGTTGTATTTGCCCATTAAGAACAGAAACAAGCAAATGATGGACTACATTTTCATCTCATTGAATATCACTCAAAAAATATTCTTTAGAGATTTTGTTCCAACTTAATAAAACAAATACACCTAACAGGATGCAGTCATTGGTCTACTAAAACCTTTTTGTTCAACATCAAACACAGTAATAAAATGAAAATTTTTAATGAGCATACCTTGATCACCATAATTGGACCAACAGCATTAACCTCATATGCAACAAGCAAAGATGATTTCTCTACTTTGGTCAATGTTGTTTCTGTACTGCAAATAGAAGAATATGATTGACTGTTGGGCTTTAATAGAAAAAGTAAAATAACGTAACAAAATATCTTAGTTTCAGTTCACAATTAGAATTTAATTGCAGATGTCAAAAGCCACTACTAGTCTGGAAATCATGCTTCAAACAATGACACAAGCTGTACCTGGTTGCAACACATCAGGTATTGAAAGAATTCCAGACGCATTAATAAGAAGGTTCAAAGAACCATATCTTTCTCTAATAGACTTTGCAGATGCCTGAAATGTGACATAATATCAGGGTAAACATCAAATACTAAATTTGTTGCTGATAAGTGGGAATTCTATAATCTTAACTATTAATGTACCATATCATTGACAAGACCCAAAAAAAAAGGAAGCAAAAGTTGCAAATCTTACAACAACCTTTCTCTCCTTTCTTCCTTTTCTTTTCTTTTTTGACAAAACAAAACCAAACAACCTTTCAACACCCACATCAATAGACCTCCAATTTTTCTATACTTACTTTGCATTTCTACCAAAGGCCTAAGAATTTTCCAAGTAATCTCAAAAGTGCAAAACCAATATCATTGAACTCAAATAATGATTTTAGGAAAAGAAAAATTCCTCATTGCATCAGTCTACTGAATCAAGGTTAATAGATTTAGATAGTTGAAAGGTACCAAACTGAAAAGGTACAAAAATCATCTTGGAAAGGTCAAAATGAAAAGTTGAGTTCCTTTGAGTAAGTGGTCATATAACCTCTATGGTGCTTTCAATGGTCAGATCCAATGGTAGAATGCTAAGTCTTTCAGTAAATCTATTTTTCAGATGTAGAAGCCCTGATGCTGCATCAAGATTACGGCAAGTAGCAACAACATGCCCTTTCTCATTCTTCTCTAGCAGCTGCTTAACCTATATGAGGCAGAAAATAAGTCACATTATTACAAGGATTTACTTGAATTAATGCTTCATTGATTTAATTCCTATCTCTTAATGGTCCTTTAGAGTCAATCTCAATTTAATGCAAACAAACTCTAAAAACAAAATGAGATTTCTGATTTCAAAAAAAAAAAAAAAAAAAAAAGAGATTTCTGTGACCTTGTCGCACCAGAAGAATTCACTTAATTCAGGAATAGAAGTACTGGACCAGAGCAAAAGCATAAAAAAAACTTGTCACAGGCATCTACAGATTATGGCAGAAACAATGCAACTCATTCAATTACCTAGAAATCTAATTTAATGAATATTCGCAACGGTTCTGATGCTCCATAAATTTCAGACTCTGCACACTCAAAATGAAGCAGTATCTCACAAAAGAGAGTGAGGATGCAACACGGTAGAAATTAGAAATGCTAAAAGTACAAGCTAATAAGATCATAGAAGAGCCATGAGGATAATAATCAGTAACTGAAGACGTTCAATTTTGGCACCCTTAAACAACTTATCTCCCTTAGTAAAAACAACTTGAAAATTAAATTTTAGTAACTACTACTTCATAAACTCATAAGGTAGCAGTGGAAGATTTTTTATTCATCTGAAAAATTAAAGAATCACTTAGCATGACCAGAAGACATCTAAAACTCTTGTCCAACCATGACCACAAATTTTGCAGCAGACTTATTGGCAGAACCAGAAAACCAACCAAAGCACACTAAACCAGAGTTCAGAACATGTTTCAAGGTTTATACCAGAGTAGCAAAGACAATGACTGTGGATAGACCACCCACATTAGAGTAGGCCAAAACAGGACAAGAAGGCAGTTTGTGAACAAGATAATTTTTTCCACATATTGACAGGTGATTGCGGAAAATTTCCACTACTTGATGACAAGTAAAGCCTCCTCTTAATCTTACTTTCGAAAATATTTAAATCAATACACCAATGCATAAAAGTCTAAATTTAAAATATTAAACACAACATTACTGAAAAAGTTCATTCTTCCCCCAAAGGTCGTAAAGGCTATTGACTAAAACTTCTGTGCTTTCTTGCGGCTGGGAGCTTCAGATAAAGCTTTTGGGGCTAAGCTTAGTTGGAATTTTTTATTATTATCAAAATATGGAGCATGGTTTAGGTTTTAGAAAAAATGGTGATTGGAAAAAGCCTTAGTAATGAGAAATATAATATTCTCCTTATTTGCTCTATCTGGATATCCATGGGTTTGCTTGGATTAAAAACCTATGTTTTGAGATGCAATTAGCCTTAAGATTATCTCCTCAACCTTTTCAATGCTCTTGGTGCTGAAAGAAAGTTCTGGGGTTTAAACTTTAAAGGATACAACTAGGCCTTTTCTTAAGCACCAGATTGGAAATGGGGAAAATACTTCTCTTTGGTGAGATAAATGGCACTTTGCAGGGCCCTTGGTATTGAGTTTGCTGCAACTTGCAATGCCAATGCAATTAGGGGTCCTAACTCTAAGTCCTAAGACCATGTTTTTAAAAAGTTTTAGAACAATGATTAAATGATTAAACTCATATTTCCTAACAGCTTAAGCTTTTGGGACAACTAATAATTTATCATTATTATCAGATTAAGTAGTTTCAAGATCAAATCTTCCCCTCTCTACCTCCCATTTAAAAAGTAAAAAATCCCACATGTTGGCAGTAGGACAACTGGTAATTTTGACAAGACGAACCCCTAATTAGCCAAGAGCCTTGTAGCTAAAATGACACCTCCTGGTATTTCCAATAGAGACATACAGTTTCAAATCCCCCCTCCCCTATTGTAACTATCGAATTATAAAAATAAAAAAAAATAAAAAATTTAATAGTTGGTTATTTCCACATTTTTATATCTTGAACTTAACCCTTGACTTTAATTTTGGTAATTGGAGTTGGACATCAGTGTCAAAAAACATGCACACACTTAATAGTTGTTGACTGAAATTAACTCTAAATTAGGAACAAGCTTTAATTTTCCTCCTTTGCTTTGATTAGCATTGGCAGGATGCAACATCAACAGAATGCCATCAAAATTTAACATTTTACTTGATATGTTAAAATTCTAAGTGAATTTTTATAGAGAAATGTTGAACTCCAATAAAGAAGAACAGGAAAGAGGAAGTAAAGAAAGCTCACAAATTCAAGGCCAATTCCTCTGGAAGCTCCTTGCACCATGGAAACCCCACCTTCCCATTTCGAAGCAGAAGAAGAATAACAACGCAAACAAGCCTTGCGGGCTATTGATCTCAGCCTCAGCGGTGATGCCATTACTGTGAAAGCGCGCTGGTTCATAACCAAAAGCTTCATTCATTCATGCATGAAATATACCAAATAGATAGAGACAGAGATGAGAGATCTATGCTATATATCTATGATATGTACCTACGTGTACAGATTCTGGAAGCTGTCATTAACTACTCCAAACTAGTAGTTTAGCACTCTCACTCACCATGAACTTATGCAAAACTATATGGCTGTTACACTGCCAACGTTGTTCCTTGGCCCAAATCTATTTGAGTACCATTGGGCCACAACTACCCAGCTACCTTTTTGGGCCTAAACACATCCAACCCACCATCGTTAGAGCACCAGTATTGGGGTGTAAACAACCCCAGTGGCCAAAATGGCCCAATACCACATTTTTTTGAACTTTTTAGCAACATAACACTGTTTCGGAAATAAATAGGTAAATACCACTTTTTCTAGTACTCGAGCTCACCAAACTCGAGTACCCCATTTTTCTGTTCCACCGTGGCATGATGACATGGCATCTATGATTTAATTATTGCGCTTAGTACTCGAGCTTCAGGAGCTCGAGTACTGTGTATGGTACCCGAGTCTAGTAAACTCGGGTACCAATCTGTATTCTGCACAGGAAATGAGAGAGATGGGTTTCAGTCAGAAAAAGATTTGGCATTCAAAAATTCAATGCAAAAATAAAATTAATAAAAAAATGCCATTCCTCGATCAAAGGTAACTGACTTGGTTAAGGCTGAGTGCCCATTGTCTTTGATCGAGGAATGGCATTTTTTTATTAATTTTATTTTATTTTGAGGTGCCCACATGAGACATATTTTGCATTGAATTTTTGAATGCCAAATCTTTTGCTGAATATTTTAATTAGAAGTAATATATAAAATGCAGATTTGTCTCCATTAGGTAGTTGTAAGACCAATAGATAGGTTACACGTGTCTAACACTTAAACAAAACTAAAACTGATTTATTTCTATGACAGAAATGGTCTATCGTGTAGACATGACTGACAACTTGAGCTTAAGCTACATGTCTATCGTGTAGACATGACTGACAACTTGAGCTTAAGCTACATGTCCTTTGCTTTAGAATACAACTTGAAGGGCAACCCACCACGTGGAGGACTTAAAGTGGATTGTAATCTCAAATCTGTAAAGAAAATCTTGTTTGAATAAATAAACCATTGGCAGACTGAACGAAGAAGTAAAAAAAAGAAGAAAAATAAAAAGCACTCGAGTACTAAGCGCAATAATTATTTCCGAAACCCATCTCTCTCAACTGAAGCTTTTTCTGACTGAAACCCATCTCTCTCATTTCCTGTGCAGAATACAGATTGGTACCCGAGTTTACTAGACTCGGGTACCATACACAGTACTCGAGCTCCTGAAGCTCGAGTACTAAGCGCAATAATTAAATCATAGATGCCATGTCATCATGCCACGGTGGAACAGAAAAATGGGGTACTCGAGTTTGGTGAGCTCGAGTACTAGAAAAAGTGGTATTTACCTATTTATTTCCGAAACAGTGTTTTATTGCTAAAAAGTTCAAAAAAAAGGTGGTATTGGGCCATTTTGGCCCAACCGCAGTTGGGATTTTACAACCTAAGCCACCCAAATCCACCCCTTCTGGGTTTGTAAACTTAAAAGTGAGTAGAGGAAAAGAGAGAATAATATTTTTTATTATTTTATTAGGTAATTTATATTATTTTATTGGATTGTATTTAAAAATAAAAATTGGGATGTAGGGTGAGTTATAAAATGAATTGATAAAATAGATAAAGTAATGTTTGAGAATGTAAAATGGTTTTTTTTTTTTTTTTTTGCATCCCTGGATGCTAATGCTCTTACAATCTTACTTTTATTGTACATACAATTCCTGTTTTTTTTTGGTGGTTTGTACCAGATGATAAAAGCATATATCATTAGGTTCCAACACAATAAGTTGAAATACTATCATATTTATAAAAATATTTAACCACGGCAAACCAACACAAGTTTACTTTAAAGTGTAAACACCTAACTAGTTTTCTGTTTTTGTAGGTAATTATTAAGTATTGTAATATAATGTTTTCTCTTATCGCATTTATTATTGACTTCTTACTTGGAATTGGAATTTACCCCAAATCCAATTCCCATCCCAATTCAGCAGCAGGCACCGAAGAGATAACATAAGACTGCAAAACAAACATCCATGTTCCACCGCCTACTCAAACAACAACAACAAAATGGTCAATTTTGTTTTAATAAATAAATTAGAGAGAAAAAAAAAAAAATACACGAGTTTGACTGTTGAGGTTGACTGTTGCTAGGTCCCTTAGATCAATGGCTGTAATCAATCACCGTGATTTAATGGTGGAAAGCTGGTTACGTCAATAACCCTTATATTACAAGTAGAAAAAAATAGAAAAAGAAAAAAAAAAACGCAAAGGCATGGATCATAGAAACAAAACAAGGCACAGCCTTGTCATCACATGACATTACACATTGATAGGCAGATAAAAAGCCACACGTATTTTCACATATATTTCCTCTCAACCAAATTTAGCTTCTTCTTTCCCACACCATAATATTATCCCCTTAACTCTCCATATCCACATGTACCCAAATTTCATTCCTCACTTGCCTTTCTTCACACAGACAACATTGTATCTAAAACCATAGGATTCTCAGAACGGTCTTGCATCCACTCTCACCAAAAAAATCACAGCTTTCTGGGAGAGGTAAGATACTAATACTGTTTTTTTTCTTTTTTAAACTATTGGGTGTATCATTTATATTTAAATATATAGTTTGTTTGGGGCAATTTCATTTCTGGGTAGCTTGAATTTTGTTTGTTCTATTTGTTTCTGAACTGAAAATACCAACTTTTCAGCTAATTGACCACCTGGGATTTGTAGAGGGTGGAGGATATGATATAAGGAACAATGGTTTCTCTGGCTTCTATGGCCAGTTTTGGAAGTTTGGCTTCTGAAAGGTCACACTACTCATTGGTGAGGAGAGGTTGTTTGTCAAAGGGGAATTGGGTTAAGAAGAAGAGGTGGCATTGTGTGTCATTGTCTGTGTGTAAATATTCTGCCACAACAGCAACTGACTTGGTTTCTGAACAAAGTAACACCTATAGAGGAGGTAAAAGTGATGATAGTGATGTTGGTTTTCTACGTAAGCCGACTCCTAAGCCGGTTTTGATGTTTTCGGGGTCTACTTGGGAACCATCAAGAATCAATGGGGATTCTGGTGATGGTGATGGAAAGTTGGGGGGTGTTGAGGAGAGGAATAAGGTGATCGAATCGCTTGGAGAGGTATTGGAGAAGGCAGAGAAGTTAGAGACTTCGAGGGTGAGTAAGCCAGGGAGTAGGAGTGAGAGTAGGGTTGTAAATAAATTTATACCATCTAACACAAATAGTACTTCGACGGCGGCAGCAACTCAGAATTCTAAAACTTTGAAGAGTGTGTGGAGGAAAGGGGACAATGTCGCTACTGTGCAAAAGGAGGTAAAGGGTAAGACCGTAAGAATGGTAATACCAATAAGACAATTGTGAAAGACGAGACTAAAAAGGGGACAATGTCGCTACGGGTGGGGGAGTTCGGATTTTTTGTTTGGGGTCAAATTTTGGTATGAATATATTAGTTGTGAGTCTAGATAAAATATCATACATATATGTAAATGTATATACATAAATATAGACATTAATATTTTGATTTTTTTTTTTTTTTGAGAAATAATATGCTTTGATACTTGAGTAGGTCATAATTTATAAATATATTGTATATAAAATTAACAACTTTCAAATATATATATTTGCAAGATAATTTTTTAAGGAGATTTATCATCTTTTAAACTCTAATAAGTATACAAAAACTGTTTAGTTTGATATTAAATATGTACAAAAAACGAATTAGAGAAAACAAAAACTACCTTATCTCTATAACTACTAGAACAATTAACAAATTCTATTGTTTTTTAAGAGTATTATTGGACTAACTCAAACATTTGGGGGAACTTCTATTTTTGTAGCTAAATATTTTAAGTTTTAATACTTTTACATAATATAAAATAATTTTAAAAATTTTGGGGGGGCCACCATGCTATATCTCCGCCCCTAGGCACGGGGAAAGGTAGTCTCAAGCCCCTCCTTCTCCAAGGCCCCCTCAGCCACCTGAGACCACAACCACAATTACAAGCAAAGCCTTCTGTAGCTCCTAAGCCTGTAATAAAGAAACCTTAATTACTGGTATTTTGAACGTATTAATTACAAGTATGCAAGGACTATTTTTTATAGACCCCTACGTTAATAATAGTAGGAAATATGCAAGGAACAATGGTTTCTCTGGCTTCTATGGCCAGTTGAGTTGGGTTTATGACTGCTTTGCTTGAGAGCAAAAAAGACCACTTAAAAATGTATTTATGACTGTTTTTGAATAAGAGCGATAAAAAGAGTTGAGTTGGGTTTTCGAAAAAAGAAAGATAGAAAAATACAAGAGAGAGAAAGAAAGAAACTCGAATGCTTAAAGAGTATATGCAACTTTTGAATAAAAAAAATTATATTATTTTAATGTGTGGTTGTGTGTAAAGAGAAAAAGTGAGCGGGGAAAAAGAAAGAAAATAATACTTTTTATTATTTTATTGGGTAGTTTATATTATTTTATTGAGTTGTATGTAAAAATAAAAATTGGGATGTAGAGTGAGTTGTAAAATGAATTGGTAAAATAGATAAAGTAGTGTTTGAGGATGCAAAATAGAATTTTGTTTTTTTTTTTTTTTTTGGCATTCTCAGATGCTAATGTTATAAACTACAAGTAGCACTATAGTATGTTCAAGGGTTGAGCTAGGAGTTTAGGTTTTTGTGGGGGACCTTGTCCTAAGCCTCTTCCCACCTTTTATTTAAATGCTATTTAATGTATATATATATATATATATATATGTATGTTTGTGTGCAAAATAATAACATCATATCTAATTCCTTTTTTTTTTTATTGATAATATTTTGAACTCTCCTACAATAGTCGCGGAAAAAAAAAATGATTTGTATTATATACGTAGCCTTATAGTTATAAAATGGAATACCATTCAAAGATCTTAACTAAGGGTCCGTTTGGATTGAATTTATTGTTGTTGAAACTGAAAACTGAAAACACTGTAGTAAAATAATTTTTAAATGTGTGAATAGTATTGTGGGACTCATTTTTAATATATTTAAATTCGTGAACAGTGCTGTTACAGTGTGTGAACAGTGATTTTTGTCTCTTACACAGTAAATTCATGTGATTTTACTGTTTATGTGCTGAAAAAAAAAAAAAAAAAAAAAAAAACCAATACGCTGAACGCAGACGCGCAATCTAAACGGGTACTAAATGTGCCAAATTTTATATATTGTTGTTTTTTTAATATTTATTTTAAAAAAGATCTATTGTAGTGGGTCCAAATTAGAATTGATCTTCCTATAATAAATTTATTAATCGAAGGAAAGCTTGGATGAAACTAGATACCATCTAAGTCCTGCACAAATAAGGATTGGCATCGCATTAGATGACGCTACGTTCCTCCTTGGATTGAGTTGTGACCGTGGACCTATGAACTTGAAATACCAAAGAGAAACTCATCTCTCCATGACCGAATTTTCCAAATCGTCTTCCTTTTGTTAATAAAGAAATGAGTAGTTGTACATGCTCAGGAATGTGCGATTGTAGGTGATTTATTGTTGGACTGAACACTCCCTACAACTACAATAGAAGGAATCGACATCGATATTTTAAAATGATTTAAAAATACAAAAATTGTACAATTCAACAAAAATAATTATATTAAATCTAACTGGAAATTAAAAAAAAAAAATTTATTGCTGACGTTACAGTATATTTTCTATGTTGACCAAGTCTTGCTTAATTTCATTAATTATTTTTTTTATTTATATTAATATTTTTGGAATTATTTTTGTGGGGGAGTAAAACCAAGGCCCACGATCAAGGCCCAGGAACACCGTTTCATTAAAAGCACGCCCGAGGAGGAGAAATCGTTGGGGCATCATGTTGGTAACACGGGCGCGTAAGTGTCCGAGGAGGTTGCTCCGAGAGGAACACCCTCCTCGGATATGACGTCTATTGGAGAGAGGGACTTCGGCTCTCCTTTAGCCCACTTTCCAGCGAGTCCCAGAATAAAAGATAGACTACCGGCGTGTATGGAAAGGATAAGGATGCAGAAATATCTTAAGGAAAAGCTGCTACCACCGCATTAAATGCGTTGCAGCTGATTTCCTGGCCGCATTAATGTGGAGAAGACCCCTGAACAGTGTAAAAAGTCTTCTTTAACCCCCAGAAAATCAAAAAGCTGTAAGGAAAGAAGTAGAAACTCAAGTTCCATGCTAGATGACAGACAAGTGGACGATGGGATCGAACAGTGAGGGACTATATAATGGAACAAACCCTTCATAAAAGGGGGGATTTTGAGAAAACTGGACTGGAAGATTTAGAAAGAAATTACCTAAAAGAAAGCCTCTTGTCTAAGCTCATACCCCTCGGACTTGATTGGAACTTATCAAAAATGTCTTAACCTTAACCCTCGGACCTAAGATCTTAGCCTATTCGTGCGTTTTAGCCTCCTCGGCCAAGCACCCTACCCCCAATACTGTCGCGAAAATCTGTTGGCCCAATTCTTCAACCCACTCTCTTACAAATTTATTGTATTGGGCTCGTTGGGCCCATTCCCTGTTTCCATCAAGGTGTGGGCTGCAATCTGTGACCCTACAATTGGCGCCGTCTGTGGGAAGAATTAGCGTCAGTAGAAATTTGCAACAGTTATGGCTGGTTCAGGACCACAAGCAGCCAGTCCGCCTCATGCAGAATCAGTAAATGTCAGGCAACCAGACGAATTTCCCAATTTCGAACAAGAAAACCACGTAGATAATCAACGTGAGGGTAGTTCACGGACGACCCATGTGAGGAGAAGTGGCTATCGACGAAAGAGCCCTCTGGCGCAAGAGCACGCTGATGAACAAGACTTGCAACAGGAAATAGACGATTTGAAAAAGAAGCTTCGTCGAGCACAACGAAGTCATATCCCTTCGAATTCTGATACCTCCTCCGCCGATGAAGAGGAGGATGGTTACAGGAACTCATCAGAAACTCGTCCCAGTGAATCTTACTCCTATGAAGAGGAACGCTCTCACAAAAGGAGGAGAAAAAGCCCGTCTAGGAAGGGGGCGGGGGCTAAGCAAATGAAGAAGGCCCTGACCCAAATTTCTAAGTCTCCCTTTACGCGGGGAATAGAAAGGGCAAGGCTTCCCCGACGCTTCCATCAGCCTACGTTCTCTATGTACAATGGACGCACCGATCCTGTAGAACATGTGAGCCAGTTCAGACAGAGGATGGCGGTTTACTCTCAGGACGAAGCTTTGTTGTGCAGAGTATTTCCTTCAAGCCTAGGACCGATGCCGATGAGGTGGTTTGACGGATTAAAGACCAATTCCATCGGTTCCTTTAAAAAGCTCACTCAATCATTCTGCTCCCGGTTTATCGCATGCAGCAGAGCTCCCCAACCCCTTGATTCGTTGCTGTCAATGACAATGAGGGAAGGAGAGACTGTGAGGTCATATGCCGAGAGGTATTGGGAAGTGTTTAATGAAATTGATGGGGACTTTGAGGAGGTTGCTGTCAGGACCTTCAAGGTTGGCCTTCCCTCTGAACACGGTCTGAGGAAATCCCTGACTGGGAAACCGGTTACCAACTTGCAACAACTAATGGACAGAGTGGATAAGTATAAGAGGATAGAAGATGATCAGCAGCAGCAACAGCAAGGAAAAGAAAAAACCAAGCTCGCCCCCCAAGAAAGGAGGGAATTCAGGCCGGACAGGTACAATAACAACCGGCCAAGGAGGGATTATGCCGAGCAGCAAGCGTCCAGCAATAGCCAAATAGTTGGAGCTGTATTCCGAGAGCCCGTGCACCAGGTCTTGGAGAAGATAAAAAACGAGCCTTTCTTCAAGTGGCCCAATAAGATGATGGGGAACCCCGAGAAGAGAAACCGAAATCTTTATTGCCAATATCATAGAGACCATGGGCATACCACTGAAGACTGCAGAAGTTTATGGGATCACCTTGACCAGCTTGTTCGGGAAGGTAGACTAAAGCAGTTGTTGCACCACTCCAATAGTTTGGGTACTCTTACAGATACTCGGTCAGAGAGGGGGAATCCCCCAGGACCTCCCCTCGGAATTATTAATGTTATTTTTGCGGCGCCTGGCAGAACAGGGTCATGCCCTTCCAGGGTGATGTCAGTGGCTCGTCTATATCCCGAAGATGACTCTCACGAGTCAAAAAGAGCTAAATTAAGTCGACCCTTGGTCATGGGTTTCTCTGAAGAAGATAAGATTGGAACTGTCCAACCTCACGATGACGCCCTAGTAATTACCCTCCGCATCGGAGGCTATGATGTAAAAAGGGTAATGGTGGACCAAGGCAGCGCAGCCGAGATCATGTACCCCGACCTCTTTAAGGGGCTGAATCTAAGAGCCGAAGACCTGACGCCCTATGCCTCCCCTTTAGTAAGCTTTGAGGGAAGGACCATTATTCCGAGGGGACAGATCAGACTGCCGGTGCAAGCCGGAACGGAGGTAGTGGAGGTCGATTTTATAGTAGTCGACGCCTACTCCCCTTACACGGCGATTGTTGCAAGGCCTTGGCTTCATGCCTTGGGAGCAGTCTCTTCCACCCTGCATCAGAAGATCAAATACCCCTCTGGGGACAAAATAGCAGAGATATTGGGTGATCAAACCGTGGCACGGCAATGCATGATAGCAGCCATCCGACATGAGCCTGAGGCAGAATCGGGGGCTCGAAAAGAGGAGCTATAGCAATCAAAGTCCCCAATACTGCCCGCAGACGGGTTGTCCGAGGATGCGAAATGTGAGGATCTCGTAAAGATCGCGGTAGGCGACGACCCTGAAAGATTCTTTCAAGTCGGATCTCAACTATCCCAGTCAGAAAGAGTGGAATTGGTAGAGTTCCTCAAACGAAACATGGACGTCTTCGCGTGGGATGCTTACGAGGCTCCGGGGGTAGACCCGGACTTCATTTGCCACCACCTGAATGTCAATCCAGCGATAACCCCCAGGAAGCAACTCCCTCGCCGGCCGTCTAAGGAGCATGCAGAAGCGGTCCGACAGGAAGTGTCGAAGCTAAAGAAGGCTGGGGCCATTAAAGAGGTGTTCTATCCTGAGTGGCTGGCAAACACGGTAGTGGTCAAGAAAAAGACCGGGAAGTGGCGAGTATGTGTTGATTACACGGACCTAAATAAAGCCTGCCCCAAAGATCCATTCCCCATGCCCAAAATTGATCAGCTGGTTGACGCCACAGTCGGCCACCCTCGGATGAGCTTCTTGGACGCTTTCCAGGGTTATCATCAGATACCTTTGGCGTTGGACGATCAAGAAAAAACTGCTTTTGTCACGCCAGTAGGGAACTACCACTACAAAGTGATGCCTTTCGGTCTGAAGAACGCGGGATCCACTTACCAAAGAATGATGACAAGGATGTTTGAACCGTTATTGGGGAAAAACATGGAAATTTACATAGATGACATGGTGGTGAAAAGCAAAAGAACATCTGAACACCTTGAAGATCTTCGAGCTGTCTTCGAAATTCTCAGAAGTCATAAACTACGTTTGAATGCAGCTAAATGTTCGTTCGGTGTCGGATCAGGCAAATTCTTGGGTTATATGGTTACTCATAGAGGAATTGAAGTCAACCCCGACCAAATTAAGGCCATCATTAATATGCAAGCTCCTCGGAATCCGAGGGAAGTGCAAAAGCTAACTGGAATGACTGCCGCGCTGAATAGATTTATATCTCGATCGGCGGATAGGTGCCGACCTTTTTTTCTGTTGATCAACAAATGGAGAAGCTTCGAATGGTCGACGGAATGTGACGCGGCTTTTCAACAACTTAAGGACTATCTTGCTCGTCCGCCGGTCATGTCAAGCCCTGAGCCGGACGAGGTCCTTTTCGCTTACATTGCAGTGGCCTCCCATGCAGTAAGCTTGGTGCTAATAAGAGTTGATAACGGTGTGCAACGGCCAGTGTATTACGTGAGCAAATCACTGCATGAAGCAGAAGTACGATACCTTCCACTGGAAAAGGCCATATTAGCGGTGGTGCTTGGCACACGCAAGTTGCCTCATTATTTTCAAGCGCACACGGTGATTGTCCTTACTCAACTCCCACTAAAGGCCGTACTTAAAAGCGCAGATTACACGGGAAGAATAGCCAAATGGGGTACAATTCTGGGAGCTTTCGACATTAAGTACATGCCTCGCACCTCAGTTAAGGGCCAAGTGCTGGCCGACCTGGTGGCAGAATTCACCGAACCAGAGACAGAGAATCAATTAGTACCAGAGGAAAGAGGTATAAAATTGGCCTGCGGCGTCGCCAGGTGTCCCCTATTAATGTGGGAAGTGCATGTAGACGGAGCGTCAAACCAGAAAGGAGCAGGCATTGGGCTAGTATTGACATCTTCCGAGATGATCACCATTGAGAAGTCGTTAAGGTTAAACTTTCCTGCCACAAATAACGAAGCAGAATACGAAGCACTATTGGAAGGAATGGCCATGGTCCTGAAGATGGGAGGGAGGTCTATTAACCTTTTCTCGGATTCAAGGCTAATTGTGGGTCAAGTTAAGGGCGAATTTGAAGCCAAGGATGAGAGAATGCAAAGCTATCTTAGCCGAGTGAAAGCCTTGCAGATGGAGTTCGAATCCTTTAGTTTGTTACATGTCCCAAGAAGCGGCAACACGCATGCGGACTCCTTAGCTACTCTAGCAACTTCCTCAGCACAGAACCTGCCTCGTTTAATCCTTGTAGAAGATCTGCATCGACCCTCGATAGCAGCAAATGCAGTACAGATCGCTCAAGTAAGAATGGGGCCGAGCTGGATGGATCCCATCGCGCAGTTCTTAAAGGATGATATTCTACCCGAAGAGAAGATGGAGGCCGACAAAGTAAGGAAAAAGGCTCCAAGCTATTGGCTGTCGCAGGATGACAAGCTATACAAGCGTTCCTTCTCTGGACCTTACCTGCTCTGTGTCCATCCCGATCAAACGGAATCATTCTTAGAAGAGATGCATGAGGGAATCTGTGGAAGTCATACCGGAGGCAGATCCTTGGCACATAGGGCCATTACGCAGGGTTACTGGTGGCCGAATATGCAGAAAGAAGCTTTGGAGTACGTCAAAAAGTGCGATCAATGTCAACGATATGCACCAGGTATACACCAGCCCGGGGGAATCCTCAATCCGATATCTAGCCCATGGCCATTTGCTCAGTGGGGCTTAGACATCGTCGGACCATTTCCTAAGGCTGTGGGAAATAAAAAGTATCTTATAGTTGGTACTGACTATTTTACCAAATGGGTCGAAGCGGAGCCCCTGGCTAATATCCGAGATGTGGATGCGAAAAGATTTGTCTGGAGGAATATTGTTACTCGATTCGGTGTCCCACATGTACTCATCACAGATAATGGGCTCCAGTTTGACAGTAGGATGTTCAGAGACTACTGTGGAGAGTTGGGCATCACTAACAGATATTCTACTCCGGCTTACCCCCAGGGGAATGGGCAGGCTGAAGCTGTAAATAAAGTCATACTCAGCGGATTGAAGAAAAGACTGGATGAAGCGAAAGGCAGATGGGTGGAGGAACTCCCACATGTACTTTGGACATATAGGACTACACCTCGGAGGTCCACCGGAGAGACCCCCTTCTCAATGACCTATGGAGTTGAAGCAGTCATCCCCTCGGAGATTGGGTTCCCAACGATGAGAACAAGTTCATTCAATCCAAAGGACAACGATGAAAACTTGGCGAGAGATCTGAACTTGATCGACGAGAAAAGGGAAAACGCAATGGTCCAATTGGCTCATTACCAACAGAAGCTAAGGCAAGGTTATGATGCCCATGTCAAGGTAAGGCCTTTGGTCCCAGGTGACCTGGTACTGCGAAAAGTCGTGGGTTCAGCAAAGAATCCTGCTTGGGGAAAATTAGGGCCAAACTGGGAAGGACCATACTGCATCACCTCCAACGCGGGCATTGGAGCATACTACTTGGAGGACTTGGATGGACTTGTAATACCTCGCCCTTGGAATGTCAATAAT
Organism: Quercus rubra; assembly: GCA_035136125.1. Classification (NCBI taxonomy): domain Eukaryota; kingdom Viridiplantae; phylum Streptophyta; class Magnoliopsida; order Fagales; family Fagaceae; genus Quercus; species Quercus rubra. The sequence continues at coordinate 54,534,875 of CM068733.1, forward strand.
TTGAAAAGGTATTATTATTAATAAATTTATGTTTGATCAGAATTTGTTCTTTATATTCAATATATGTACCTCCTCCCATATCCCTCGACGTTCTTTGAAGTGTTTAAACTTAAATCCAATCATGCACGAGTCCTCGGACCGGATGATCTGGGTTGGTTAACACCCTCACTGTTCTTTGAAGTGTTTAAACTTAAATCCAATCATGCACGAGTCCTCGGACCGGATGATCTGGGTTGGTTAACACCCTCACTGTTCTTTGAAGTGTTTAAACTTAAATCCAATCATGCACGAGTCCTCGGACCGGATGATCTGGGTTGGTTAACACCCTCACTGTTCTTTGAAGTGTTTAAACTTAAATCCAATCATGCACGAGTCCTCGGACCGGATGATCTGGGTTGGTTAACACCCTCACTGTTCTTTGAAGTGTTTAAACTTAAATCCAATCATGCATCGAGTCCTCGGACCGGATGATTTGGGTTAGTTAACACCCTTGTTACTTTGTGAAGTGTTTAAACTTAAATCCAATCATGCACGAGTCCTCGGACCGGATGATCTGGGTTGGTTAACACCCTCACTGTTCTTTGAAGTGTTTAAACTTAAATCCAATCATGCACGAGTCCTCGGACCGGATGATCTGGGTTGGTTAACACCCTCACTGTTCTTTGAAGTGTTTAAACTTAAATCCAATCATGCACGAGTCCTCGGACCGGATGATCTGGGTTGGTTAACACCCTCACTGTTCTTTGAAGTGTTTAAACTTAAATCCAATCATGCACGAGTCCTCGGACCGGATGATTTGGGTTAGTTAACACCCTTGTTACTTTGTGAAGTGTTTAAACTTAAATCCAATCATGCACGAGTCCTCGGACCGGATGATCTGGGTTGGTTAACACCCTCACTGTTCTTTGAAGTGTTTAAACTTAAACCCAATCATGCACGAGTCCTCGGACCGGATGATCTGGGTTGGTTAACACCCTCACTGTTCTTTGAAGTGTTTAAACTTAAATCCAATCATGCACGAGTCCTCGGACCGGATGATCTGGGTTGGTTAACACCCTCACTGTTCTTTGAAGTGTTTAAACTTAAATCCAATCATGCACGAGTCCTCGGACCGGATGATTTGGGTTAGTTAACACCCTTGTTACTTTGTGACGTGTTTAAACTTAAATCCAATCATGCACGAGTCCTCGGACCGGATTATCTGGGTTGGTTAACACCCTCACTGTTCTTTGAAGTGTTTAAACTTAAATCCAATCATGCACGAGTCCTCGGACCGGATGATCTGGGTTGGTTAACACCCTCACTGTTCTTTGAAGTGTTCAAACTTAAATCCAATCATGCACGAGTCCTTGGACCGGATGATTTGGGTTAGTTAACACCCTCGTTACTTTGTGACGTGTTTAAACTTAAATCCAATCATGCACGAGTCCTCGGACCGGATGATCTGGGTTAAGTTAACACCCTCAGTGTCCTTTGAACTGTTTAAACTTAAAACCAATCACCTATTAATCCACGGACTAGTTTAGTTAGGTTAGTCGACACCTAAGTTGTTCTATAACGTGTTCTCACTTAAGTTCCACCTTTCTTTTCAATATTCCGATGTAGACAAACGAACGTCTCGGTTTTCTCGTTTAATTGTGTTTAGTTAATTCGTTAACCTCCAGGTCGTGTTAGTCAAGTTAGGCGTCCGTTCAATGCAAGTCTAATAAAAAAAAAGAAGAAAAAAAAAAAAACACAACAGAGACATTCACCATTATTGGCTACGATGCATAAAACAAAAAGACTGCGCTTTCATTAACAATTGAAACTAAGTACAAAGCCTTAAAATGATAAATGTAGAAAACAAAAAGAAAACGTTAATATAAATGTCCTAGGCCTTAGTCTTGAGGTCTTGGTGGTCGGCTACTTGTGTAGGCTGCGAAGAGGCAGCATCCGGATCATTACCTTGGGAGGCCTTGGCGCTTTCCCCCTGACCGGCCTCTTGAAGTGGGGCTGTGAGGTCTTCCACAGAAGCTGGAAGACCTTGGTTTGTCACAGGACCTTCAGACACTCGGGCTGGCTGCTCTGGGGGAGAAGGATCAGAACCTGAGAGCGGTTGGATGTCAGGGTCATAATACACGCTCTCAGGCCTCCTAAGTGTGGAGTCAGCAGGGACACCCGCGGCGTCAAGGGCCTTTGCCCAAGTAACGTCGCAGTAGTCCCTGGCGACGGAGGCAAATTCCTCGGTTAATCTGCTCTGAGTCTCTTCCACCCCCAGAGCATAGGAAGCTTGTTTCTCGGCCTCGGCTGCTTCCTTCTGTAGTTGTACAGCTTCCTTGGCCTGCCGGAGCTCTTCGCGCAGACCTATCACCATCTGCTTTTCCGTTTCGTAATTGATTTGGCAGAGGTGCAGTTCGCTGCGAAAAGTCTCCGTCTGCTTCTCCAGCGTCTTTAGCCCAGCCTCAGCGCTGAGCCTTTCCTGGTTTGCCTTCTTCGCTTCCTCGGCCAACTGTTTGTGCTGAGTTCTAAGCACGCTCAAGTTGTCCTCCGCAGCATCCCGGGCCTGGTGAGCAGCCCTCGCCTCATCACGAAAGCGCTTCGCCCAGTCGTCGGCCACGTACACTTGTTGCGCGACCTATTAAGTGAAAGGAAGATACGCCTTAGACCATAGAAATAATGCACAAACCAAAATTTTCTTTATGAGGTAGCTTACCATAGCCAAGTCCCTTTTCATCGAATGGAGCAGATCAGGGTAATCAAAGCTCCTATACGCCTTCATGTCCGAGGGAAGAAGGAGCGGTTGTAGCAAAGCGTCGGCCAGGCGACCTGCGTGGCCACCTCGAAAATGCCGAAGGGAGGCGTCCATCCTGATGGGACCGCCATCAACTTCCAACTCGGGCGACCAGGTTTGTGGCTGCTTACGAGCTGGGGCCGCAGGTCTCTCCTCGTGGCTCTCCACGGAGTTGGACCTCCTACTTCTTCCCTCTGGTGCAGGCCTGGCCTGTTTATTGCCCTTCGATGGGCCCAGCTCCCCCTCCTCAGCAGGCTCCACCGGCCTCTTCCTCCTCAAGTCCGGATTTGGCTTGAGCCCAAGATCAGTAGGCACTTGGGGCGGAGGAGGGGGAGGATGCCCAATTCGTATGGACTTGCCTTTATCTTGGGGGGGCGGCCCCTTATTCCTGCCCTTCATCAGCTCCTTCAAAGACGGGTCGGTCCGGGGGGCCATGTCTTCCTCCTCGTCGGTTGAATCGACGATGTAAGTAATCACCCGATCCGGAAGGTGCACGCTTGATTGCTCGTCCTCCCCTTCCGCGGCCTCCGATATGTGTACTCTTTCTTCTTCGAACCTGAACTCGTCAATCTCAAGTTCAAGAGAGGAGGAGGAAGCTGTCACCTCTCGGGGTACGGCTCCACTAAACGCTACTTCGCGTAGTGGTTCGACGGCAAGGGGGATCCCCTGTGGAATGGGGTGGTCGACTGGAGGAAGATCGTGGTTGGCAAGGAAGTTTGGCCGAGACACGTCAATGCGGGCCAAACGATAGTCTCCTGCTCGGATAGAGTTGCCGACGTCTAAAAAAGACCGAGAAATTGGCTCGAAGTCCAAAATGAGGTGGACCGCTCTTAACTGCCCGTCTTCGTTCACGAAGATCTCTGACCTCAGCAAGTAATTTAACGCTGGGACGTTGATCAGGCTCAGCTTCGGATTGGTCAGGAATTTGTCTGGCAAGGAAACAAACCACGTTACTAAGCCTCGGCTATAAAAAAAACGCAGTAAGCAATACTCACATAAAATAACTAAATAAATGAACAAAGGATACGGAACAATCCCTAGTGCTAAAGTTAGAAATCCTAGGTCTAAAGTGCTCCACCTGGAGTCCCGGCCTTGGTTGGGCAAGCTAAGCCGTCGCTCCAAGGCCCCGACAAGATTAAGTAGTCGTCCTTCATCCCCTTATTTGACTTGGGAAGGCAGGACACCAGTTTCACCACATTGTTACGGGACTTAAGGTAAAAACCCGCCCGGGACTCAATATGGCCTTCATATAGGTGAGCGACGTCGTGCCACGTCAGTCCTAGCCTCAGGTGCCGGTCCAAGGCGTCGATTGACCCTAATACTCTAAAAAAGTTGGGGGCACACTGATGGGGGCACAACCTATGGGCGCGAAGGTAGTCCCGTGTGATCCTACCCATGGGGACGGTCATTCCCCCTTCTATAAAGGCAATCATAGGGATGACCACCTCTCCCCTTTTCCGTTCGAACTCCACCCCCTCTGTGGTGCAGTGGCGCACCATCACCTCCTGGGGAATATGATACTTCTCCTTGAACAGCTCTACTTTGGCCGGAGTGTTCACTAAACGCTCGAATCTACCCATGGTTAGTCTCTATAAGGTGGTATGGTTAGCCGAGAGGGTTAGCCGAGGATATAATGGTAGTCGAAGTGCGAATCTTACGAAAGGATGAACGCGGACTGCTTCTCTGATCGCCGGAATCAAGCTCTCTCTCTCTTTCCTGTGACGGATTGGTAGGCGCCTGGATACGAACACGGAAGTTGTAAGCTCTAATAAGGAACCGAAAATAATGCCTGGAAGCTTTTATAGTGGGGAATGGGAAAGGGAAAAGCCACAATCCCGCCCAAATATTGAAGTGGCGATCTGAGCCGTAGAATTCGTATTTCACCGTAGGATACCTGGTTGAAACGGATTTCCACGCATTCAATGATGATTGTGCGAGTTCCCAAGCGTCAGAAGCCCTTGCGAAATGGCGGAAATAGCCCTCACACGTGCCTAAATTTAAATACAATGAAGGACTACATCGTAATTGCATTTATATATCAAAATCCTAATTTTCCTCCTCGGATCAGAAAGAAAAATTAGAATTTCGAGGGGCTATTGTGGGGGAGTAAAACCAAGGCCCACGATCAAGGCCCAGGAACACCGTTTCATTAAAAGCACGCCCGAGGAGGAGAAATCGTTGGGGCATCATGTTGGTAACACGGGCGCGTAAGTGTCCGAGGAGGTTGCTCCGAGAGGAACACCCTCCTCGGATATGACGTCTATTGGAGAGAGGGACTTCGGCTCTCCTTTAGCCCACTTTCCAGCGAGTCCCAGAATAAAAGATAGACTACCGGCGTGTATGGAAAGGATAAGGATGCAGAAATATCTTAAGGAAAAGCTGCTACCACCGCATTAAATGCGTTGCAGCTGATTTCCTGGCCGCATTAATGTGGAGAAGACCCCTGAACAGTGTAAAAAGTCTTCTTTAACCCCCAGAAAATCAAAAAGCTGTAAGGAAAGAAGTAGAAACTCAAGTTCCATGCTAGATGACAGACAAGTGGACGATGGGATCGAACAGTGAGGGACTATATAATGGAACAAACCCTTCATAAAAGGGGGGATTTTGAGAAAACTGGACTGGAAGATTTAGAAAGAAATTACCTAAAAGAAAGCCTCTTGTCTAAGCTCATACCCCTCGGACTTGATTGGAACTTATCAAAAATGTCTTAACCTTAACCCTCGGACCTAAGATCTTAGCCTATTCGTGCGTTTTAGCCTCCTCGGCCAAGCACCCTACCCCCAATACTGTCGCGAAAATCTGTTGGCCCAATTCTTCAACCCACTCTCTTACAAATTTATTGTATTGGGCTCGTTGGGCCCATTCCCTGTTTCCATCAAGGTGTGGGCTGCAATCTGTGACCCTACAATTTTTGTCTTACTTTTATTTTAATCTTGCCTTCTAAAGTAAAATCTGGCACTGACACTATCTGTGTTAAAGTCCTTAGTAAACGACCTATCGTTGTACAAACGATAGCTAAAACAAATTGTAGCACTTGCGTTTTTGTTATGGAAGCTGTTAAGTTAGCTATGATTGTTAGGGCAGTTAATAATATGTTTTGAAAAATGGTAACAAAGATGAGCAGTTATGCCTAGCTCTTGTATGTAAATAAATAAATTCAATGAATCGGAGATTGATTCTCTCTTTTTCATCAATTTTTCTCTTACTTATCTGTTTCTTTTTTCTCTTTTTGTTTCACTAACTCTCTTAGTTCTCTTTTTATAACGGTAGGGCAGAGCCATAAATTTTTGTTTGAGGGCCCAGTTGCAGCACTCATATATTTATCAAGATAACTCCATACATATATATATACACACACATACTTCTATACTACTATTTAAGGGGCTGCACCTATTTGGACTGGATTTTTTTTTGTTCCGAAATACCCTTACAGCTTACATTTAAATAGGGACAAAACTTGGTAAAAATGTTTCTTTAACTCCCACTAAAACATTGCCTATAAAAGATGATCACTCTCCTGGTGGTTTTTAAATTGCTTTATCCATTTATAAAAAAAATTAAAATTAAAACAAACACAAGTTTCCTAATAAAAATAAAAATAAAAATAAAAACACATACCGTTATTGCACCCAAAAAAAAAACTGTATACCCACATTTTAGTCACACACAGCTCCAAACTTCTACCCAGCAATTTTAAATATCCCCATTATCATTAAGCAATTATTAAGCACCATTTTGTTTTAACCCCACGTTTTAGGGTATTGGATATAAACAAAAATTAAAACCAATATTATCCTTATTTTCCTATCTTTATCACTACTTTGGATAACTGTCCTTTTTTCTCTGTCTTTTTTCAGTTTTCAAAATAAAACATTTGGTTATTTCATAACAATTTGCTCCAAACAATCACAATCACAAAATAAAACGTTTGAATAACTATCATTTTTTTTTTTTTTTTTCAGTTTTCAAAATAAAAGTGGTTATCCTTATTACTCCATGTTTGCAGTTTTCCTTCTTCAGTAAAATAGTCAGTGTTTCTCTTTGTCTCTGAACGCTGCAATTTAAAAGATGGGATGGGTCATGCAATTACATATAAGAATGTTTATGCAGTTTTATGGTAGTACTTATATTTACTTCCATTCCTACAACTTTATAAAGCTTTATGCTTGAAAACTATCCAATATTGTTCTATGATCTCACGTTTTGATTCAATGTGGTTCTTAGGAATGTTTGCTTGATTTGGTAAGTTATAGCTTTGGTTTTCTAATTTAAGGAACGCGTATTGGGGTGTCCATCTTCAAGATTTTTGTATCTAAACTTTAAAGAACGTGCACTGGGGTGTTGATCTTCAAGATTTTCGTGTTCTCTATTCTCTAACTCCAAAGGACGGTTTGGACTCGAAGTGTAGTCAACGGCAAAAATGTAAGTATCTTTGATCACCTCTATTTAGTTGCCACATGTGTATTAGGTTCTCTATTTTACGTTTGCTTTTATGAGTTGTCATTCAATATTTCATTTTCCTGTATTTGGTTTATATTTGGTTTCTTTACTTTGTTATTATTATGTTTAAAGAAAAGAGGGGAAAAAAACCCCACGTTTTAATGTGTTTGTGGTGAAATAATTTTTTTTATCACACCCCTAGGTTTTTTGTTGTGATTGGAAAATATATTAATCGAAAATTATAATTTATACAAATTATTGACTTTTACCCCAAAAAATAGAAGAGTCTTTGAGCACACGCGTGAGCGCGTGCTCAGAGGCTAGTTTTTATTATATATACACATATATATACACACATTTTTTATTTGATAAGTTATATATATATATACACACACACCCAACAACAACAAAAAATTTAGTATTTTCAATCAAAATTATATTTGGTGACGATCTTTTATAAAATAAAATTCATTTTTATCATTTTCTTAGTGAAATTCAAAAAAATTATTATTTTTGATACAAATTATCAAATTTTATACTAAAATTAGTAAAAAAATCTTTCAATTGGACTAATGCAATTTTCAAAAACTTATTCAAAATTTGGAGGAATAAGTTAAACTACAAACATATTTGAAACTATTATGCTCTAACTCATTATGTGGCTACTAAAGAGACATTTTATGTGTTGTTTTAGTGACAAGATTTTTTTTAATGAATCAGTAACTTGTTAATCGCCACATAACGGGTTGAAAAAAAGATTCAAATATGTTTGGCGCCAAACTTTATCAAATATTTTACAGATATAAGAACACATTTTACAATAAAAAATAGAATTGAGAAAAATAAAGTTATATCTTTATAACTATAAGACTAACTATTTTTTTTAAGAGCATCATTGGACTGATTCAATTATATAGGGGGCTAACTCTTATTTTTGTATACTAAATTTTAAAAATATAAAAATAATTATATATATTAAAAAAAATTCAAAATTTTGGGGGCCTTGGCCCCCACCCTATTACTTACCTCCGCCCCTGGTTTTGATAACGGAGAAGTCTTTTACCTTCAAATTCTTGTTCATTGCTTTCATCTCAATCTTTCATCAATTTGTATGGAAGAAAAAAATACCACGTACTAGACTTTCTATCAGTTTTAGACCCGCCAAATTCATTCTAAAGTAATTTGAAAACGTATGCTGCAGGTTAATAGTCAAGACAATAACTTTCCCATGTCTTTGAAAGTTCGAACAAAGACCCAAGACTTCATGAAAATGCACGCTGGCTCTTTCTGTATGTCAATAATTAATCTGCCAGTTTCACTTTCATCAACCTTGAAGACGTGTGATACGGATTAGAAGACTTTAATGCCTGATATTGTTTTCACCAAGTCTTTGCTAATTGTTTGGAACTACGTTCCAAAGACTTGGAAAATTACAAGCTTGGAATTTTCGACTATGACAATTGTTTGATGTAGATTGTAAACTGAATGTGTGGCAATCAATAAACGTGTAGCAATCATGTTATTGTGGTCGCTCTATTAAAGTAAGTAAGATTGAACGTGTAGTGTTATTCAAGTCAGTTTTATGTCATCCAATTATTTTTCCTCAATTAAATTAGGAAAAAGACTTTTTATAATTACATATCTACTCATTAGTATCCTGCGGAATGATCAAGAAAATTAAATAAAATTTGTTTTTATATAATACATATTTATTTAAGTTTAAACTATAAATTACATTCTTTACCTATATAACATATTTTCAAATCAATCATTTAAGTTTCATTTTCCCCATTTCAATCCATCAATTTTGTCCAATACCACCGTTAGTTTTAGATTGTTCACTTCCCAAAACAATGTCATTTTAGTGAATTCAAAGAGGTGGATCAAATGGGAAAATTAAATTGATAACGAATTAAAGTTAAATTACCGAAGGAATAAAAAAAAAGAAACTAAAAGAACTGAGTTGAAAACATATCAAAATTTGATAGTGTAATTTGTGATTTAGCCTTTATTTAATAAGTGTTAATCAATAAAATTTAATTAGAGAATTTGTAGAAAAGGATATGCCTTAACTAGTTAAAATTTATTTATAGAAAGCCAAACCTAATTTAGTGTTTGGTTGCGTTATCTAATGTTGGGTTATAAGCTGGCCCCAATTCAGGGAAGGAAGGGTCGCTGGATTAATGTGAACATCAGAAGGATAGCGAACCGATTTTCTCATCATTCAATACGGTGCAGGAATTTTTGAACGGATCCTCATCACTAATTCCCGTGAATCAAGGGATTGAGTCCTCTCCAATTACGTTACAATCAAACACTTCAGCTGAGAATGGAAAGTCTATTACAATTGAGGCGGTTGTGGAACCCACTGATAAAGTTATTGACTCTCCATTTATGGCAAAAAGTAACGATGATCCTCATGCAATTCAACCTAATGATGCACGTGGGGCTCACGAGGCTCCTAATAGCGGCCCTCACTTCAACCAAAGGAAAAAAACAACGAAGTCAAGCCGCATAGACAGACCCGAGAATAAAGAAAATATTCAGACCCTTGTAGAGAAAAAGGATGGAGGAAAGAGGAGATTTACACGGTCCGATAATCACTCTGAGCATTGACGGTGCTGATATTGGACTAGGGGGGCAATGCCCCCCGCTATTTTTTTTTTTTTTAATTTAAACTACTATATTAATAGGTACTAATTTTATTAATTTTATTCAATAAAATTATTCTTTGCTCCCCTTAATAATGTCATTAATTATTTTGAGAGTAATGTTATAACCATAAGCGTTTTTACAATATTTATACAAATTATTGAGGTAGCAAATTCTTATTGGTTCGTACACTTGCATAACTTTTTTACTTATCAAAAACCACTCACCACATTAGCAATTTGTAATTTTAGCATTTTTTACATTTAAAGGACATAAAAAATTAATAAATTAAATCTAAAACAAAATATACAAGACCAAAAAAATTAGCCCAACAACAAAAATCACTAATAATAAAACTAAAAAAATTAAGCTCAATCAATCTATTTTACCAAAAACAAACAACTTGGCCATTTAAAAAATTTTAAACAAAAATCCTTAGTAGTAAAGCAGTAGTAGTAAAGTAGTAGACTTAAAGGCCAGAGCCACTGCACACAACTAGCAATAAAGTCATCCCCCACCCTAACTCCAAGTCCTGTCTCCGTCCCTGACTCTAAGTTACCAAGCAAAAGGCAACAAATTTCGAGGAGTGATAGTGCTGAGTGTTATTCAATGGTGGAGGCTGATGCTCAACCCTGCCAAGCATTATGACTTGCCTAGTATGGAACTGTCATGGGCTTGGGAACCTGTGTACAGGGAAGGAGCTTGGAGATTTGATCCGGGCAAAAGATCCCTCTGTTTTGTTCATAGTCGAGACATGGGTAGATGAAGCAAGGCTAATTACTGTGATGAGGAATTTTGGCTACGAACACAAATGGATTGTCCCTAGAGAAGGGAGAGGGGGAGGGCTTGCACTTTTTTGGAAGTCATCAATTAATCTCTCAGTGGAGGACTTTTCAAAATATTGTATTGATACAATTATCGATAAAAATATTGACAATGCATGGCGCTTTACAGGTTTTTACAGAGAACTGGTTACTTCTAGACGTTGTGAAGCATGGGATGCACTTCAATGATTAAATCTTAACTCGGATACACCATGGTTGTGCGCAGGAGACTTCAATGAAATTGTCAGACAGGAGGAAAAATTAGGTGGAGCAATTAGGCATCACCATCACATGCAACTATTTCGGGATATAATTGATGAATGTGGTTTTATGGATTTGGGATTTATTGGGTCTCAATTTACATGGAGCAAGCATTTTGAAGATGGTCACTCTATTTGGGAAAGGCTTGACAAGGGTTTGGCAAACAGTAGTTGGTTTTTGAAATTTCCAGGTTCAAGAGTTCACCATCTACATTGTTCTTTCTCAGACCACTTACCATTCTTAATCAATCTCTCGGGTTTAAATCAAGTGCCTAGAAAAAAGAAATTCAAATTTGAAGAAATGTGGTTGGATGACAATAGATGTGCTGAGATTATTGAAGCTTCTTGGCATTCGGGATTGTATCCATTCGGTGATGATGCTATTTTAAAAAAAGTGGAGAAATGTGGGAAAGAGCTAACATGGTGGAACTTGAATGTATTCGGCTAAGAAATTTAACTGGGCAAAACTTATAAATCAAAACTTGCACTAATAATTTAATCGGGCAATTAGGCAAATCAACTTGCACTAATAATTTAATCGGGCAATTAGGCAAATCAACTTGCACTAAAACTTGTATAAATCAAAACTTGCACTAATAATTTAACTAGGCAATTGGGCAACAAAAACGTGGGTAGCAAAATGTGGTCAGCAAATTTACACTCATTAAATAAGATGAATAAAGTGAGGGGTAGGTGAGATGAATAAAGTGAGGGTATTTGTATAAAGTACTTCATTTAACACTTTTTCCTCCCCATTTTCCTCACAAATTGGGTGGATAAAAAAATGTGGGCTTGGAGGGAAAAATTTTCTCCCCATTTTCTGTCTCTCTTGTTTTGTCTCCTAAACCAAATAATGAAAAATGCCATTTTCCACCCTAATTTCCTCTCCCTATTTTCTATCCTCCCTATTTTCACCCCAACCAAACATACCCTAAGTTAGTTATGATTGTTAGGGCAATTAATAGTATGTATGAAAAATGGTAACAAAGATGTGCAATTATGCCTAGCTCTTGTATGTAAATAAACAAATTCAATGAATTGGAGATTGATTCTCTCTTTTTCATCAAACTTTCTCTTACTTATCTGTTTCTTTTTTCTCTTTTTGTTTCGCTAACTCTCTTAGTTCTCTTTTCATAACAGAGAAGTCTTTTACCTTCAGATTCTTGTTCATTGCTTTCATCTCAGTCTTTCATCAATTTGTGTGGAAGAAAAAAATACCACGTACTAGACTTTCTATAAGTTTTGGTCCCGCCAAATTCATTCTAAAGTTTTTTTTTTTGAGTAAACAGTAATTCTTATTAGAACACACATAAAAATAGTAATAATAGTGTTTTAAACCGAGTTTGTAATACATTACATAACCAGAGTACAACTACAAAATGACCTAACCTTTGTAGTTGTAGACTGAGGTTATAAACAGCAGACACTAGACACACACAACTAAATTTTGAAAACGTATGTTGTAGGTTAATAGTCAAGACAATAACTTCCCATGTCTTGGAAGTTCCAAACAAAGACCAAAGACTTCATGAAAACGCATGCTAGCTCTTTCTGTACGTAATTAATTAATCTGCCAATTTCATTAAACTTGAAGACGTGTGATACGGATTAGAAGACTTTAATGCCTGTTATTGTTTTCACCAAGTCTTTGCTAATTGTTTGGAACTACGATCCAAAGACTTGGAAAATTATAATCTTCAAATTTTCGACTATAACAATTGTTTGATGTAGATTGCAAACTGAATGTGTGGCAATCAATAAACGTGTAGCAATCATGTTATTGTGGTTGCTCTATTAACCAAGTAAGATTGAACGTGTAGCAATCATGTTATTCAAGTTAGTTTTATGTCATCCATTTATTTTTCCTCAATTAAATTAGGAAAAAGACTTTTTATAATTACATATCTACTCATTAGTATCTCGTGCAATGATAAAGAAAATTAAATAAAATATATTTTTATATAATACATATTTATTTAAGTTTAAACTATAAATTACATTCTTTAATTATATAACGTATTTTCAGATCAATCATTTAAGTTTCATTTTCTCCATTTCAATCCTTCAATTTTGTCCAATCCCACCGTTAGTTTTAGATTGTTCACTTTGTGAGTTTTTAGACCCCTTAAAACACAATTGGATTAACCTAGTTAATTAGCCAAGTGATTACTTAGTCCAAATTTCAGATCTAGGTTAACACAATCATATAATCATATCAATGTAAAGTGCGGAATATAAAGAACACAAAGATATGATGACCTAGGAAACCACACCGGTAAAAACCTAGGGAGGATTTAACCTAGCTATCCTCAAGGTAAAACTGAATCCACTATAAAAGAATTGAAGTTTACACAATAGTGACTTAGACCACTAACATCCTATTGCTACCTCGAGTAGGAAACTTACTACCACAAACCCATGATAGCTCAGAGTTCATGGACTACTTCTTTCCTGGATTCCCAGCAAGTACAAGCACTCTCGCTTGTGTATCTTTAAGCTCTTTAGTGCAACAACTAAATGATCATCAAGCTCTTAATGAAATCTCCTTCTTGATAATCTTAAGCATGTGTGAAGGCAACCACCTTTTAGATCTCACAACAAATAGAGCAACCTCAAAAACGTGGTTAGGGTTTCCCTTTTATACCTAGGGCAAAACATAAAACCCTACACATCATATGGGCTTAGGGTTGAGTTGGAAATTCTGCAGAAAAAACATTCTACACGACTTTCAATCGGTTGAGTCTAATTCTTGATCGATCGAGTTAGACCGAATTGCACAATGAATTCTATAGCAGCTCGTTTCAAACTTTACATAAAACACATACTTTGAGCAAGTCCAAAACAAGACTAAAAACCTGTTTTGATCATGGTTTGCCAACAATACAAATTAGAGTTCTAATACATTAGTTCCTAAGTACTTAGAACCTAACAAACTCCCCCTTTGGCAATCCATGACAAAACACAAACACAATGCTCAAAGTTACAAGTAAAAGCTCTTTACAAAAATAATACCCATTACAAAATAATCCAACCTAACTACTATCCATCAGTTGCAAGTGTAAACAGCAGCACGATTGAATCAACCTGTATATTTCCTAAAATACTCAACAAATGCATAAATGCATGTATGGAAAATACAAGTAAAACAAAAATAAATTCTTGACTTCACAAAACACAAAACAAAGACATATATCATGAATAACTCATAAATATAAATCAATGAGCAGTGAAACAAGAAACATATATAACAATGTATCTCCACCTACAAGTGTCAAAATGTACTCCCCTTTTTTGTGACGGAATGCCAAAGGGCAATCAGAATCCATCATCAAAAGGAGGTGGCGAAGGCGAACATCTAAGATGTGCCAAATTTGCTCAAAAAGCACGGAGCTCATCAAGCATGTCCACCAAAATCTGACCATGAGGCGCCTGAATGGTTATGACAGTTTCCAATGTACGACGAATGTCAAAGTCATCCGAAGTAGATGGTGGAGGAACAACAGCAGCACCACCACTAACAGGATCAACAGACGCCTCACCAAAAGTAGTGCCTGTAGAAAAAGGAGGGGGTGCGGTACCAGAAGGCTCAACTTGAGGGCGTTTAGAGCTCTCTCTCATCTGAGCAGCCCTCCGCCTAAGAAAAGTGGCACCTATGGGAGGAATAATGTGTACAGGCTCAGAAGCAGGGAAGTCATCTAAACCTAAAAACAACAAAATCCTATGAATGAAAACAGGATGAAAAAGAGCATGAGCGGTAAAGGAACTCCTATGAACTTCGTTCAAAGAACGAAGAAATAGATGAGGAAAACTAATAGGAGCATCCATAACAAGAGCATATGAAAATGCACATTGCTCCTAAGGAATGGTGTGTAGATGAGAGATAGGCCGCAAGGAATGACACGTTATCCTAAAGAAAAGATAGGTAGTCTCAATGAGCTCAACAGAAGTGATCCGAGGATCAGAACCCACCAGATAGAAGTACCAGTGATGCATGACATGATGTCGTCTAGGGTAGGAGACTCATCATAAGGGTAAATAGGATACTAGACCAAAGGTACCCCAAGAGCATTTGCCACTACACTAGGAGTAATGGTGAACTCTACACCTCGTATCTAACTCTTTATTAAAGTGTTAGAATTATAGACGTGGATAGAGAGGTTCGAGTAGAACTCTCGAATCAGGGTAGCTGGAGGAGGATAATCAATATCCAAAAGTGGCAACTAGCCCCGACGCTCAAAGTTTGCCCTAATGGTGGGATCAAGCACATCTAACAAAACTTTATGCTCAGCCCAAAACTTTCTCTTAAGGTTTAGTGTCTCATAAAGCTCTCAGCTTTTCTCACTCTGAAACAAAGTGCCCACAGAGGAAGGAGCAGAAGAAGAGGAGGATGTCCTATGGGCTTTAGTCTTCCTAGGCATGGTGCTAGGGTAAGGACAAAGACACAAGAGAAAGAACAAAAAAAAAAAAAAAAAAACACCAAGGGCAAATTGCAAGTTAGCACAAAAAAAATATAGAAATAACAATCTATATGATGCATGAACAAATAAATGTCATGATGCATGCTCTAATGCAGTGATAACAAGTTCAATTTAAGTTTAGAATCACAAAATTGGCTTAAGCATAGAGTTTATAACAAAAACCCCAAAATTTTGAAAAACCACTTGTTCAATTTGTACTAAATTGACCAATTGATCATCACACAAGTTAGAAAACAGTTTATAATGATCAAATTAATCAATCCAACAAACCAATTTCATCAATTAAACTTAATTTGAATGAAATCCCAAATCGGGTAGTTTCAAGCCCTAGAATTTTCAATTTCTCACAATACATCAAATTGATCAAATTAAACACCATAGATCATGTTTATAACATCCCCCAACAAAAACCCATTGATCAACTATAAAGAAAAGGCTTAATTCATAAAAAAAAAAACCCCAAAAATGTCATAGATTCGAAATTTCCCAAATAATGCATGAAAAGTGAAAATAAATGCAAAAGGAAGGGTATAAAGGTCTTATTGGCCTTGGGAGAGAAAAACATTGCAAAAAG
The DNA here is from genome assembly GCA_035136125.1 of Quercus rubra. NCBI lineage: Eukaryota > Viridiplantae > Streptophyta > Magnoliopsida > Fagales > Fagaceae > Quercus > Quercus rubra. The sequence continues at coordinate 54,550,873 of CM068733.1, forward strand.
TATGGTGGAAAACGACAAAAAATTGGATTGGAGCCTTGACTGAGTCATATAGAGAGAGAAAAAGTTGAAAAACTTTTGAAAAAGTGAGTTTGAACACGTGAAAATTAGTTTTTTAAAAATTCTCTAAACAATTTTCGATCGATTGAAAAACAAATTCAATTGGTCGAAAATGCTTCGATTGATCCAATACCAATTGAGCATCGATCGAAACAGATAGAGACTCATAAACATTTTTAATCGCAATTTTGATCTATCAAAAAACAATTTCGATTGGTCGAAATTCTGGAAAAATCAGTTTTTTTGAAAAACAAAGCAAAATAATGCAGAAACTCCTCAAAGCATTGAATTTTATGAATCACATGAATGAGTATGAGATGAAATACTTTTCAAAAACACATGTTTTGAATCTAGTTTTCCCAAAATTAAGATTTTCAATCCATTCTCTCAAACATCAAATAAGTTTTGCATAAAACTCAAGGAATTTTCAAACTTGGTTGGTTAAACCAAAGACACACACAATAACATGTACAAAGTTTAGTAAAGAGTAACTTGTGTAGTGTGTGCAACTAGCAAAAGCTTGAGATACATGTGAGGTGATATGTGAATAGTAATCAAACACAAAGTCTACAAAATTCATCACATAGAGTTTGAAAGAGACTATCACCTAAAGAGTTACATCATATAACTCCCACATCTCCTAGATCATAAGTTTGCAATCATGTAAGTTTCTTGATTTGCCTCATATTGTATACACAAATTTTAATTTAGCAGAAACTTATTAAAATAGCCGGGATAATGTACACACCAATTTTATTTGATTGATTTAACTTTAAGTCCAATAATGTACACACCAATTTTAAGCAATCAAACTGAGGCTACACCTTATTTTCTTTTCATGCATGTGCTACACTTTCTTGAGCACAAAATCTTATGATATGCACTACGATGTTCATGATTGGCTAGTGAACAGTGGTGAGATGATTATTTATGCCTTTCTCAAAAGGTTCAAGTCTGACAGTCAAAGACATGTGACTTCAAGATCAAGACAAAGTGATCAAAAACTATAAACATCTTTCCCACACAACATGCACTACAAAGTTTCAACTAGTAAAGTGTAATAAATAAGCTCATCCAAGCTAAACAAGGTACAAAGACATGCTATGTGTAAATAAATTGACCAATCTTGTTTTCAATGCCAAGAAAATAAATGCAAAACACAATTTGCTTCCTTTTTTTTTTTTTTTTTATAATTTGAAAAGAATAAAAAACAACCTAGAATGAAATGCACAAATGTAATGCAATGCAAATCCTAGAAACAAAGAAAACAAAAACCAAAGAACAATGGTCACAAAAAGTAGAGCAATGAAGCACAAGGAGCATGTCAGAAAGACTCAACTAAATCGAACCTTTTGCATCCAAAAATTTTTAGATGTATCACGAGCATTGGAGTTTTTATTCACATGGGAATGATTTCCAACTCCAGGATTGGAATAAAGGTTTAGAGCCTTTACCAATTCAACAATGAGTACCATAGGATCTTGTGCTTGAGGCACATGTACTTTTGGTTTGTTTGCTCTCTTAGCAACTTGTAGCTTGTAATAGTTTGGACGAATGTATCCAGACTTTCCACAAAAATGACAAACCCATGCAAGCTTATTGTGTGACTTGTCCTTAGAAAGGGTAGACTTCTTAGGTTTAGACTCTTTTAGATCAACCCTAATTTCTTAGGAGGTGTAACTTCTAAGGGTTTGACAACCTCATGCACAGGGGGTTTGACAACCTCACTCACAACCTCATTCACAGAGGGTTCAGAAGAAGATGAAGGAACAAAGATTGTGGAATTGGGTGCAGACACATTATTGCTTTCTACAAAACCTAATCCAATTTTGTCAGAAAGAGACTTTTGAACACTTAGCATATGATCAAATTTGGAACTCACAGACCTACTAGTTAGTTCTCTAGCAACAGATAGTTCATGTTCCAAAGATTTAACTTTATCAAGTAAAAGCATGTTCTTAGTCTTCACATTATTCAATAGATCATTAGCATCAAACAGTTTAACAAGCAAAATTTTCTTTTCAAGCTCAAGAGATGCAATTTTCTTTAAGACTAATTCAACACTCATGACATCCTTTGCAGCAACTTTACAAAGTTTATTGTAGACTTCTTGAAGATCTGCATCCTCAGAGAGTTCCTCATCAGAAGAGTTCTCTTCAACAGACAAGCTTTCATTGACTACAGCAGTAGCAGTGAAAGCAATAAAGTTTCCATTCTTGTTAGAACTAGGCTCATCATTGGAAATTTCATTATCACTAAGGGTTATAGCCATAGCCTTACCCTTAGACCTCAAGTATGTAGGACATTCAGATTTCATGTGACCATACCCTTGAATCCAAAACATTGAGGACTCATAGAATTATTAGAAGATTGACCTACTTTTTCTCTAGGTTTTTCAGTGTTGTTAACCTTAGTGGGATCATTCTTCCTAAAGTTTCTAATTCAACAATGTTCTTACCTCTTGCTCTTCTGTTGTTGTCTCTAAGGAAATTCCTAAAGTTCTTGGCAAGGTAAGCAATCTTTGCAGCAGAGAGCTCATCATCAAAACCACCAACATCAACATCATCAACTGACTTAAGAGCCATTGATTTGGATTTGCTAGTTTTGGGTAGGTCTAACTCATAGGACTGAAGAGATCCTACAAGTTCATCAACAGGGATGGAGTCCACATCCTTGCTCTCAGTGGTGACAGTCACTTTAGGTCTAAAATCTTTAGTTAAAGATCTATGAATCTTCCTAACAATTTTAGGTTTATCATAGATTTCACCCAAGTTGTATGTAGAATTAACAATGTCATTAAGTTTAGCATAAAATTCATCAAGGATTCATCATCAGACATCCTAATGCTCTCAAATCTAGATGTTAATTGCTGCAACTTATTAATTTTGACAGCTTTTGTGCCTTCGTGCACAGTCTGGAGGATATTCCAAGCAGTGTGAGCAATCTCAACATTAGAGATTCTCTTAAATTCCTCCATAGAAACAACATTAAAGATTGCATTCATAGCTTTGCTATTGAAGGCTGCTGCTTCTTTCTGAGTAGTAGTCCACTCACTCACAAGAGTAGTGGGCTTCTCCCATCCGAACTCAACGGAGTTCCAGACTCTCTCATCAATGGATTTCAGGAATGCTTTCATCCTTACTTTCCAATAAGCATAATTATTCCCATCAAAGTGAGGAGGAATAACCAGAGAGTGTCCGTGTTCCATGAGAACAGGGGTCAATGATCAGCTCAGAGATCAAAAGATCTACAACAAGAGAGCTACTTGCTCTGATACCACTTGTGAGTTTTTAGACCCCTTAAAACACAATTGGATTAACCTAGTTAATTAGCCAAGTGATTACTTAGTCCAAATTTCAAATCTAAGTTAACACAATCATATAACCATATCAATGTAAAGTGCAGAATATAAAGAATACAAAGATATGATGACCCAAGAAACCACACCGGTAAAAACCTGGGGAGGATTTAACCTAGCTATCCTTAAGGTAAAACTGAATCCACTATGAAAGAATTTAAGTTTACACAATAGCGACTTAGACCACTAAAATCTTATTGCTACATCGAGTAGGAAACTTACTACTACGACCTCATGATAGCTTCAAGTCCACGGACTACATCTTTCTTAGATTCCCAGTAAGTACAAGCACTCTCGCTTGTGTATCTTTAAGCTCTTTAGTGTAGCAACTAAATGATCGTCAAGCTCTCGATGAAATCTCCTTCTTGATAATCCTAAGCATGTGTGAAGGCAACCACCTCTCAGATCTCACAAGAGATTCACACACACAGCAAATAGAGCAACCTCAAAAACGTGGCTAGGGTTTTCCGTTTATACCTAGGGAAAAACATAAAACCCTAGACATCATATGGGCTTAGGGCTGAGTTGGAAATTCTACAGAAAAAACATTCTGCCCAACTTTCGATCGGTCGAGTCTAATTCTTGATCAATCGAGCCAGACCGAATTGCACAATGAATTCTACAGCAGCTCAATTCCAACTTTACATAAAACACATACTTTGAGCAAGTCTAAAACAAGACTAAAAACCTGTTTTGATCATGGTTTGCCAACAATACAAATTAGAGTTCTAATACATTAATTCCTAAGTACTTAGAACCTAACACACTTCCCAAAACAATGTCATTTTAGTGAATTCAAAGAGGCGGATCAAATGGGAAAATTAAATTGAAAACGAATTACAGTTAAATTACTGAAGGAAAAAAAAAGAAAAAAAAAAAGAGAAACTAAAAGAACTGAGTTGAAAACATATCAAAGTCTGAGAGTGTAGTTTGTGATTTAGCCTTTATTCAATATTAGTGTTAATCAATAGAATTTAATTAGAGAATTTGCAGAAAAGAATATACCTTAACTAATTAAAATTTATTTATAGAAAGCCAAACCTTATTTAATTCAAACTTTGTTTAGTGTTTGGTTCTGTTATCTAATGTTGGGTAATAAGCTGATCCCAATTCAATTAACTAATTACACAAGTTGATTAATTAATTCAATTACATGTAAAGTCCAATAAAAAACATAACCATATCACCAATCTATAGTTCAACGTGCGTAGTAGAAAATAATGGGAAAACCTTCACAAGAAAAACCCCATGAGTGATTATGTAGGTCACTACTCCTGAAGAATCCACTAATCAAATTGAGGTTATAATTATAGAGATCTTACACAATCCCAAATATCAATACATACCTACAATAGAACATATTGATACTTGATACCAGGTCAACTCCAACTTAGTTGGAATTTAATCTTAGTGGACTTCTTCTGTTAATTAGCATAGATCTCCTAAGGATATAGCCAAGCTATTTGTTAATTAGCATGGATCAGTTGCTTCCAAGCTATTTGTCGAGATAGTAGTTGCAACATTGATTTGAGCAAACCTTAAGTAGTTTTGATTAAATTGATCTTTCTTGAACGCTTTCTAGACACTCTAAATTAAGACTCAAATACATAAAAAGTGAATTTTTACTCGAATTTTCCAATTTACAAAAAAATGACCCTAGTATCTAAAAAGACAATAAATTCTAATTGGTTCAAATTAACAATTTACCACTAGTCGTAACTCCAAATAGGTGGAGTTAGACCCTATTCTTTCTTTGAAGAGAGGAAACTATCATTAATCATTGCTTTGATGATGGTGTTGATGGATGGAATGAATCCTAAAACTACTTGGGTTGGTGTTTATGAATGATTCCTATATAGACTAAAGTGTTGTGTGTCTTCTTTGACATGGTGATGAAAACATGCAGAAAAAGAAAGTAAATTTTGTGGCTATGGGTGGGGGGTTGGTACCCTAAGCTTTGGGTTTCTAGCAAGGTTTTAAATTCCATTATGTTCCGTTCATAAATTTTCATTTAGGTTATTCTGGTGCTTAATTCAGTGCACTTACCTGTTTCGTTTTGGTCTAAGTTCCGGTCTATTCCAAACTGTTTAGATGTTTTAGATGAATTCCAAATATTTTGGCCTCTTAGTTCCAGACTATTTCGGATTGTTCCAAATTGTGTAGAATTTTTAGAACATTGAAGCCCAAATTTGTTATTTCATTAAATTTATTCTCATATCATATATAAAATTTTGTCTCAGTTAATTAGATATAATGAAATATTAAGTTATATATATATAGTGTAATCTCTAAATGGTGCACTAGTACTAGAATATTCCATTTCCTGTAGTCAAATGTTTGTGCAATTGGTGGTATAATCTCATGCTCATCTTCCATAAAATGTGTGTGTGAGAGAGAGAGAGAGAGAGAATCATAGTATCTAATCATCAATATATATATATATATATATAAAGTAGAGATTTCATGTGAGAGAGCATGAGGTTCTACCAAGTGGTGCATTGTCTGACATTCTTTTTATTTAGGCTTCTACCTCATCTAAATTTAACATTTATGTCAAAATGTTAAGTAATTGTAGATGCATTTATTTCAATGTATGAATAAAATTCAAAGAATTTATACATTTATAACTTCAAATGCTTTGGATTGACAAAGAGGGATCTAAAAAGTCATGGGAAAGGTAAGAAGTAACAAAACTTTTCAATTTCTGGTATAAGACTAACTTCAATGTAGAATTGCAAGAGTCGAATTCAATGAATTAGATAATATGGTATGATTATTTGTCTCCACATTTGTCCAATATAATTTCTCTCACAATATCTTTTGGTTCCTTTTTTGAGAGTATGTTAATTTTCAAAATATGATGTTCATCTTAAACATTTTGTTTAGATTTTATGTATACATTTTTACTGATGTAGCATTGTAATGTGTTTAGGTTGGTTTTTTCATATTATGTGTCAATTTATATTTTTGGTTTTTCGTATGATGCATATACTTGGTATGGATTTGTAGTATTTTGTTGTTTTGGCTGCTTTTAGGAAGGTTAAATTGTGATATTACTATGTCACTATGGCATTATTGTTTTTGTTGTTGTTTCATGAAATTATAATAGTTTTTATAGCTAATTGATTAAGATATCATTCTTTCAATTTTCACCCTCTTATAATTATGAACTTAAAATCAAACTTTTCTTCAATTAAAAGGTTAATGTGCCTTAATTTTAATAATCATGTCAATTTTGAAACTAAAGAAAAGCTACTTTCAATGACATAAAAATTATAGGAGTTGATATAGTGGAGATAGAGACTTTAGTGGTATAAGAATGTAGAAATTAACACCATAGAATCTATATATAAAGCATAAATCATACAAGAAAGACACCAATGAATCAACAAATTTGTAGGTGACAATATTAACTGTGAATTTGTATGACTAACAATAATAGTATTCATGAAATCAATAGGTCATAAATAATTTCTTATAAAATTTATCAAATGCACTATGCGTCGTGTGAGATATCGACTAGTACGTGAAATTTTTTTTACTTCGCGACTAGAGTGTTGATCAACATTTATGCTTCCATATTGACATTTTGGTTCCTTATTGGAGTGCTGATCAGCCCAATGGGTCCTACTTTCTGGAATTTCCAATTTACTTTGTTTAGAAATCATTTAAAATTTTAGCCTGTGAATTCTATTTTAATTTTTTTTTTCATCATGCAAACTCTAATTAATTAAAATAAATTTATTATCTAATAAGATAAGCAAATTTATTTTGAAATTAGTTAAAATGATAATATTGTTCATATGGAATTATGTAGTGTTAGCATGTCTATCACAATTAAAATTATGAATGATAGGATTTTATCTTTCAATTAAATTTCAATTAATCTTTTTATGGACCAATTAATTTTCTAGCTGTTTGTGATACAAAATTATACCAATTAATTTTGTGTGATACAAAGTTATACTCTGAAAATGTTTATGTATATCTTAAGATTCATTTATTTATTGATTTTTTACATAGGACAAATATTTGAAACTTATAACATTTTGTTTTATACTATCTAGTTAAGACATTCTTCTTCTTCTTGAAAAATAAAAATAAAAAGTTAAAAATGCCAAGATTCACCCGAGGTCTTTCTATATCTATACTACTACTTAATGGACATTCCCTATTTGGAATGAACATTTCGTAAGTTCAAAAATACCCACACACCCTACAAAACTTGAGGTCAATCTAGTAAAAATACATTGCCTACAAAACAACCACTCTCTTGTTGGTTTTCAAATTGCTTTATCCACTTATAAACAATTGAGAGAGGGTGAAGTAGTGGTTTTAACCTATGCTAGTGGATCTATGTTGATATTTTGTCTCTAAAGAGAAGTAGAAGTAGAAGCAAAAGCAGAATCTAAATGTGGATGTGAAGAACCCAACGATTTCAGGCCCTCCCTCTCTAGGTACTTCTCTTTTCCCAGTTTCATTTCCCAGAATATTACACAATATATTCTTTTCACGATAGATGTGTGTGACACATTCATGAACTGAGGAGGTGTGAAATACATCTATTAGTAGATGGAACGAATGGTCAGTAAAATAACAACTTTATAGAATTTCAGTGATAATATACCGTATTGTGATAATCAAGAATGTGTATTTAGTGATTGGTGGATAAGGAATGGCTAATCATACATGAAGGTGTTAGTTAAAACTTAAAACATTGTGATAGCTTTTAGTGTTGAAACTTTTGTGCTATGTGGAGCATATAATTTAAAGGTATTTTTTTTTTGGCACTTTTTTGAATAATTATTAATTTTTTGTTTGGTACATTAGAGGTACATCACATGCAAAACACTTATAGATGAAAAACTGATTTTACTCGAGTAGAACACTCATCACAACTCTAGGTATTTTTGTAGTTGAAAAATGTAGTAATCAAGATAAATTTTTATTATATCAATATTGTAAAATAGAAAGAATAAACAAACCCAACCCAAAAACAAAAAGATATCAACAAAAAAAATTCAAAAGTCTTGAAACTCACAGAGTAAATATAATCATAAAATTTGAGGCGGAACCCCACAAAAATTGTTAAATTCTATTTTTTTTTTTTCCTTTGTTTTCCATAATCTACAATCTTTCTTCTCATAGAGTACCTTTTTCTCTTGTCAGAAGTTTTGTGGTGGTTAATATTAAAAATTATCATAATTTTTTTGGTTGTAATTTTTACAACAAATGATAATGGGAAGTTGTGACAATAACACATGCATGAACTAATAAGTAGTTTGTGAGTTTTGTGAGTGAAATAATTTTTTCATCATACCCCTAGGTACTAACCTTTAATCAAATTATAATGGGTGTAAATTATTAATATTTACCCAAAAAATAGAAGAGCCTTTAAGCACGCGCATAGAGGCTAGTTCTATCTATAAGATGATTTCCCTCTTTGGACTGGACTTTTATGTAGTTTTAGAAATACCCATAAGCCTTACGTTTAACAAGAAAAAACTTGAGGATAACTCGGTAAAAATATACCTTCAACTCCACTTAAAATTCCTACAAAATAGGACACTTTCCTATTAATCCATATCTTCAAAAAAAAACTTATCCAATTTTTTTTTAAAAGAAAAATAAAGACATTAGACCAAAAATAAAAATAAAAAACCTCATCGCACTTGCAAACAGTGGCGGCTCTAGGAGTTGTTTTTTAGAGGGGTCATTAAGAAACTTAAATTAAACAAAATTTAATACAAAAAAGAACTTGAATATATTGAATTATCGAACACACAAATACATGAAGTTTTACAATTTCCTTCTTTGAATTTTCATATTTTGAAATCGTTTCATGATAGTTTATTATTAGTTGTCATTATCTATTGTCAATGTAAGTATGACTATTTTATTTTGTTAAGTTTTTATAATATTTTTGTTTTATGCAATTGTGGTTATATATTTGTCATTGTTTTTGATGATGCAAAGAAAATTAGTAGGCTAAATGCTCCGTGTTTGAACGAACTAGTGATCGTTTGGGAGGCCTGAAAACAAAGACACAAGATCAAAGGTGACTGGGAGGAATCGGCCAAAAACCCTCCGATGCTTAAGTTAGTTTTTTTCTCTAGAACATTAGAATTCCAACTTTTAGAGTTGTGAGAACTTATTTCCATTTGATGTGGATGAGTGCTTATATAGTATGCTTTGGAGTGGTTACTTGTCTCGTAAGAACCCAATATTTGAGGAAATTAGAAGGTTCAGACTCAACTTCCATAACCGCTATAGGAGTTAGAATGTTCAATCTTATCTTCTACAACTGTCATTGGAAGTTAAGTACTTAGTAGGAAGTTATAGCGATGAATCAGGATCTTGCTCGTGTTTCAAAATAGTAACACGTGGTTCGATTCACTAGTCTTTTTTAGGTAAATCTTTCTAGAAATTTCCCAAGTGTTGGGGGTTGTCCAGGTGCTTTCTTGATGGACGACCTTCATGCCCATGGACGACCGTCCTACAAGGGATGATCGTTCTTGTCTTCTTGACTTGGACGACTTTCATGGACTAATTGGAGTTGATTCAATTTTCAGTTCACCATCAGTTGCCCCCTTGTCCAAGGGTCATCCAGAGCACTGTAGAATTTATTGCTGTTCTTTGGATGTGTGTCTTTATGTAAGTGGTTAGATATCGTGCCACATGTCATGACCTCATTGGTGACTAGTCATGTCGATTTAACTTTTCGAGGAATATGCCACGTGTCATTCTCTGGTTGGTCTAGTCATTTCAGATGCCAAATTTCACTGTCTATAAATCGTAGAATTCCTCTCTTACCCTTCACATTTCCTAAATTTTCTCCTTTGACATTCGTCGTCCAGTGCCTCGTCTAGAAGTATTTTCACATCTTTAGTCCTTCTTCGTCTACAACCAAGTATTCTCTTCATCCTCGTTCTTAGGTTTTCCTTCAAATTTCAAGATGTCTGAGATTGTCTTTTCTTCGTCTAGTAATAGTGTTGATAAGGCTATAGTACCATGACTCTACTAGCTATAATGGTTCCAGTAGTGGTAGTAGTAGTAGTAACAGCAGTAGTGGGGGGAACACCATGGACGAGGAATACATGTCGGTGTTCCTAGGGTTCCTCTAGAGGTTTTCTAGGAACATCTTAGGACGATGGCAGCTTCTGGTTCTCGAGTTAGTACCTTGACGAGTGTTCCTCCGTCCACTCCTTTAGATGAGGTAGAGAAAGTGTACAGTTGTGCTGTAGGCACAACTGTACACTATCTCTACCTCGTCTAAAGAGACTTACTTCACTTTGGAGTTGGTACCAAATTCTAGACGACCTTAACCCTAGGTTAGCCGTCCATGGGGAGTGGTGTTGTAACCCTCGTTTTGGAATAGGCAATTATGAAGCTTGCCTTCTAGGGGGGCTTAGGTTACCCCTTAATGCCTTTGCTAAGGAACTACTTACTAGGTTAGGTTTAGGAGTGTGTTAGTTTAACCCCAATGCATGGAGGCTGGTCGTCTCTATGCAAGTCTTGTGGAGGGAAGTGTTTGAAGGGGATTGTCCTCTTACTGTGAATGAGCTCCTCTTCTACTACAAACTCTCAGAGATTAACCAGTCCCTTGGCTTTTGTTAGTTCACAGCCAGGGGCAAAGATTGTAGATTAATAAAATCACTTGTAACGTCTGATAGAAACTAGACGACAGAGTTTTTCTTTGTCTCTGGTTTCTAGTCTGGACACCTTGTTGAGGTTGGCAGGGATCCATTTGCCCCCTATACTAGAGAATTAGGGAACCTTTGTCTTGAATGTATTTTTTTTTTAATTTATTATTATTATTATTATTATTATTATATATTGTGTTTTTATCTTTTGCTTATAATCATCTAACCCTTTTCTTTTCTCTTTTTTTATTTTTTTATAGCTATTAGATGACTGTCTTTGAGCAAATTTTATCTTGACTGCATCCAAAGAGCTCGTCTATACGCTAACAGGAGTTTCCATTCATTGGTCACCCTTCAACGTCTTACAACGTGGGGACTTGGTCCTGAGCCATCTCCTAAAGCTATAGCCCAAGAACTTACAACCTGTAGACATGAGTTTTTACTTGAAAAATATATTTTAATATCATCTTTTAAATGATTCTAAAGTTTTTCTTTTTAGGGATGGCAACCATGAAAGAAAACAAGGGAAATGAGGTAGTTGACAAGTTAACCAGGCTAGAGGCTCAATCTTAGCCTCGTTCTTCTGTTGGAGATAAAAGGAAAAGCTTATCCCAGACGCTGGATTTGGGAAACCTTCCCAGTTGTCGAGAAAACAAGAAGGTGAAGCATGGGTCGTCCAAGCCTAGGGTTCTCAAGTTTGGCCTTCCTATCCCTTCTACATCTTAGCTGTCCATCCAAGTCCATGATGTAGACTTGTCTATGCCCATTGAAGTCACCCCATCCAAGACTACTGCGCCTAACTCGTCTCAACCTTCTCAAAGGGTTCCTATGAATATTGTTGAAAATGAAGATTTGGCTTGGGAACATTTTCAGAAGGCTGTGACTGATGAAGACATGGTTGCATGCTATGACATGTCCTTGAAAGTGTTTCAACATTCTGCTGTTCATGATCTCTTCAAGGTATGTAATTTTACTTTTGCCTTGTCTTGTTACTTTACACTTTTCTCGTCTAACAGGTTTTTTTTTTATTTAATTATTTAATTTTTTATTATATATATATATATATTTATTTATATATATGTATTTTTTATAGCCAATGTTAAAGTTCATTGCAACATCTAGGCAGGCCACAGAGATGGACAAGACAAGAATTTAGCTTGAGACAAGGATCGAAGAGGTTAAGGATGACTGTAGGGGCTGGGTTGAAGTGGCAGCCAAGGCTACAGACGAGGCCAAGGAGTTGCAAAACCTTGTCGAAGAGCTCAAGGCTGACATTGTTGAAAAGGACACTCGTCTTGATCATCTTCAGAAGAAGAATGACGAGCTAAGCACCCTTCTTAAGAAAGCCAAAGAGGACATTGTTGTGGAGTTCAGAGCTTCCAAACAATTTACTGACCTTTTGGACGTAAACTATACTGCTAGCTTCGAAGATTTTCGCATGGACGTTGAGGAACACTTCCCTGAAGTTGACTTCAGTTCCATCAAGCTCAACATTGGTGCTGCAAGTTCTCTCTTTCAAACGAGCTCTGAACATGTCAACATCGAGGACGATGCCACTACCCAGCCTGCTCAGGATGATCCCACCTCTGGAGATAACCCTCAATGAAAGACGTTTGAAAAATTATTTGTCATTTTCCTTTTTTTATTTTTTTATTTTTTATATATGAGGTCTATTGTTTTGGACCATTTAAATTTATCTAAGTATATTTCTCTTGTCTATAATCTTTGTGAAGAGCTTTCAAACAATTGCCTTCTAGGCTTTACTTTATAAGGGTTTTTGGATGGTGGACGTCTACCCTTTTCCTAAAATTTTATGGATGTTTATTTCCATCACTTTTTATTTACTATTGAACATGTTATTGTATGGATAAATTTCTCTTTATTTACATCATCCATGTCATGCTGGTTTTTAAGTGTGGTCCGTCCACCCATGAAAGCATTTTAGCTCGTCTATGTTAAGAATTTCCCCATGTTCTACATTTTCACCATCCTTTAAGCTTTACATAAGTATAAATCATCTTATGAATGGCATTTCTTTTGCCAGCTTTACTCATCCAGAGATTTGAATTAGTTGGTTCTACTTTTCATCCATAAGCTGGACAATCTATACTCATCTTTATGCAAGACATTTCGAGCTTTTACCTGTCCAAAGGTTGGATCGTTTTAGCTGTTTATATTTGTCCATGGATTTGAATATTCTTGTGCACGTATTTTCTCGTCCATTGGCTAGACAAATAAACTTTAGGCTTTTTCCTTACCCATTAGTTAGATGAACATGCCTTAAGCTTTTTTTTTTCTTTGCCTTATCCTCAATTTAAGGAAAGCTTATAGACGTTACATCTCTGCGTCTAGAGATTTTATTCAACTTGAGCCTTTAGCTTTCTTGTGGATGAAGTTATGTAAATTAGAAATTCATACATCATATACATTAGGAATCCAAACCATATATACATAACATAAGCATTGTCCACAAGCATGGCACATGCTTAGAAGCTAGTGCCTTTTAGGGAATTAAAAATACTCACTTACAAACATAGACTAAGTACATAACTTTGTCCACCACAAATTCGTCCATAGATAGTGCAAAAGTTAGAAACTAATGCACTTTTTAGGGAATTAAAATACTTAGAACATGCAGTAGTAGTAATAAATATAAGCAAACATGAGAAAAACAACACATAACTTCAACTTTGTCCACAATGCTCGTCCATGGTGATGCCCATCTAGGCTGACCCTTTATTAATTAAATCTCCTTAGATGCTCAACATTCCAAGGGTGCTCTAGTTTCCATCCATCTAGGGCTTCCAAGTAGTAGGATCCTTGCCTTTTGCAGTTGATAACCCTATAAGGTCCTTCCCAATTAGGTCCTAACTTTCCATGAGCTAGGTTTCTGGTTGCCAAGGAAACCCTTTTGAGGACAAGGTCCCTAATGTTGAAGCGCTTGGGTTTCACCATGGCATCATACTACTTGGCCATAAGATTTTTGTATCTTGCTATCCTCTACTCTGCATCCATCCTCACCTCGTCAATAAGATTGAGGTTAAGATGAACTTGTTCTTCATTTTCCTCATCCTGATACTTCATCACCCTGTGGTTAGCCATGTGTACTTCTACAGGTATGTCTGCTTCATTCCTATAGGCTAGTTTAAAAGGAGTTTCCTTTGTGGGGGTCCTCACTGTTGTCCTGTAAGTCCATAAAACACTTGGCAACTTGGTTGGCCATACTCCCTTTTCTCCTTCAAGCCAAGTCTTGATGATCTTTAACAAGGATCGATTTGTAACTTCTGCTTGTCCGTTTGCTTGTGGGTGGGAGGGTGAGGAATAATGATTCTTGATTTCAAATTGCTCGCAAAAATCCCTGAAAGGTGAGTTATCAAATTGTCGTCCATTATCAGACACTAGTACCCTAGTTACCCCAAACCTGCATACAATGCTTTTCTAAACGAAGTTCTTGACATTCTATTGTGTTATTTTCGCTATAGGTTCAGCTTCTACCCACTTAGTGAAGTAATCAATCCCCACCACCAAAAACTTCATTTGCTTGGTTCCAATTGGAAAGGGACCCAAGATATCAAATCCCCACTGTGCAAAGGGCCATAGGGCCATCACTGGGGTAATGTATTTCGACGGTTGTCTAGGGATGTTACTGAATCGTTGACATTGATTGTACACCTTGAGATTCGCCTTAGCATCGGCTTGAACGGTTGGCCAGTAGTATCCTGCATGGATGACCTTGTGGACGAGTGACCTAGCTCCTAAATGGTTACCACATTCTCCCTTATGAACTTCTCTCAATACATAGTTTGCTTCATCTGGAGCTAACCACCTTAAGTAAGGCTGAGAGTAGCTTCTTTTGTATAGCACCTCATCTATAAGGACGTACTTAGCTGATTTGATCCTTAGCCTTCTGACCTCGTCTTTTCCCTCTGGAAGCCTTCCATCCTTTAGATAGGCGATTATTGGGGTCATCCAATTTTCTTCACCTTCTATTTGCTGTACCTCTAGAAGATATATGCTTGGCATATATTGAACTTCATCAAATTTATCCATCGATTCATTTGCTGATGCTTCATTTGCTAAGGCGTCTGCTTTCATGTTCTCTTCCCTTGGGACTTGAACGAAACTAGCTTCTTTAAATTTCTTAATAAGGTGTCTTACCTTATTAAGATATTTCTTCATCTGCTCTTCCTTAGCTTCATACTTTCCATTTACTTGACCTATAACCAACTGAGAGACTCCCTGGACAAGTATTGACTTTACCTTTAAGGATTCAGCCAATTCTAGCCCTTTAAGAAGGGCTTCATACTCCACTTCATTGTTGGTTGCTTAATATTGCAGACGAACCTTGTACTTCAACTTGTCTCCTTCTGGGGATTGCAAAACAACTCATATTCCTCCTACATAAAATGTAGACGATCCATTCACATGGACGACCCATGTTTCAACGGCTTCCATCCTGTCTAATTCACCATGGCTTGGAGTGAACTCCGCAATGAAATCTGTCAATACTTGAGATTTTATTGCGCTTCTTGGTTGGTACCTGACATCAAACTCATTAAGTTTTATGGCCCATTGGATTATTCGTCCCACAGCTTCCAACTTATTCATCACCTTCTTGAGTGGATGATCTATCAGGACGTTGATGATATGAGCTTGGAAATAATGTCGTAACTTCCTAGAAGCTATGACCAAAGCAAAGGATAACTTTTCCATCATGGGATATCGTCCTTCCACTTCTCTTAGTGCTCGGCTTGTATAATAAACTGGCTTATGTATCTTCCCTTCTTCTCTAATTAACGCTGAGTTTACTGCATGTGGAGACACTGCCAAATACAAGTATAATTCTTCACCTGGTATAGACGAGCTTAGTTGAGGAGCTTGAAAGGCCTTTTGACACTCATCCGTCCATTCAAATGCTTTCTTAAGAACCTTAAAAAATGGTAAATACTTGTCAGTAGCTTTGGAGACGAACTTGTTAAGGGCAATGACTCGCCCAATGAGAGACTAAACTTCTTTGATATTCTTTGGTGGTTCCATATCTAGTATCGCCTGTATTTTATTAGGATTTGCTTCAATATCCCTATGTGAAACCATGAACCCAAGAAATTTTCCTAATGAAACTCCAAAAACACACTTGCTCGGATTTAACTTCATATAATATCGTCTAAGTGTATCGAAGGTCTTTTGAAGGTTGTCCAAATGCTTTTCCTCGTCCAAGCTCTTTACCAACATATCATCCATATAAACTTCTACATTCCGTCCTATTTGTGGACGGAACATGTGATTAAATAATCTTTGATAAGTTGCCCCCACATTCTTCAAACTGAAGGGCATCATCTTATAATAAAATAAACCTTAACTGGTAATGAAGGATGTCTTCTCTTGATCTGCCTCGCCCATCTTTATCTGACTGTACCCCGAGAAGGCGTCCATGAAACTTAACAATTTGTAACCTGCAGTTGAGTCCACCAGCTGGTTAATGCGTGGCAACAAATAGCTATCCTTGGGGCAAGCCCTTGTTCAAATCTGTGAAGTCCACGCACATCCTCCATTTGCCATTAGCCTTCTTGACCATCACCACATTAGCCAACCAGTTCGGGTAATAAACTTCCTGAATAAATTTTGCCATGGTCAGCTTCTGAACTTCTTCTTTAATGGCATTATCTCATTCTAGAGCAAACATTCTTTTCTTTTGACGTATGAGCTTGGAGGAAGGATACACGTTTAGACGACGAGTAATGACACTTGGGTCAATACCTAGCATGTATTCATGACTCCATGCGAATACACCAATGCTCTTCTTTAAGAACTGAACAAGGTTTTGCTTCGTTTTATTTTCCATGCTCACTCCAATCCTTGTAAGCTTTTTAGGGTTATTCTCGTCCAAAGGAACATTTTCCAATACTTTGGTGGTATTTGCAGCAATCCTTCTCTCCTCAATGCTCATTGTCAACATGTGATCGTCCATAGCCAACATGGCTAAATAACACTCTCTTATTGCTAACTAATCTCCTTGTACTTGTCCTATCTTGTACTCTGTAGGAAATTTGACTGATAGGTGGTATATAGATGTTACTGCCTTCCAACTGTTTAAAGTTGGCCTTCCAATGATGGCGTTATAAGAAGACGAACAATCCATCACGAGGAAATTCACTTTCTTGGTTATTTGCCGTGG
Source organism: Quercus rubra (assembly GCA_035136125.1). Classification (NCBI taxonomy): domain Eukaryota; kingdom Viridiplantae; phylum Streptophyta; class Magnoliopsida; order Fagales; family Fagaceae; genus Quercus; species Quercus rubra. The sequence continues at coordinate 54,568,106 of CM068733.1, forward strand.
GTATGATCCCAACACCACAGGTAATGTAATGATGCCTACAAGTTGCACTTTCATTCCTCTAAATCCTACCATGGGCAAACATACTGGATGAAGTTGATCTCATCCAAGCCTCATTTGTTGGAAGGCGGGGTAATGCAAGATGTCTACTGAACTTCCATTATCCACCAGAACCCTTTTAGTTGTATAATCTACAATGAGTAAAGTGATGACGATTGCATCATAATGTGGGTAATGGATTCTTTCAACATCCTCATCCGTGAACGTAATGACTGGCTTGTCTATCCCCCTCGTCCTTGGCGATCGTCCAAAGAGCTGGACGTTTTGTACCACCTTGAGATACGTCTTTCTTGACTTGGAAGACTGCCTTATTGAAGTACCTCTTATAATAACCCTTATTTCTCCAAGTGAGGGCCGTGATTACTCTTCTACCTTTCCTTTCAACTTCTCGTCTTTATGATCCCTTCCAACGAAATGCCTCAACTTTCCCTATCTCATAAGATTCTCTATCTGCCGCTTTAAATAATAACATTCATCCATGTCATGCCCGTGGTCTCTATGGAAGCGACAATATTTGTTTTTGTTACGCTTATTGGGATCTCCCTTCATCTTCTCTAGCCACTTCAGGGATGTGTCGTCCTTGATTTGCATAAGTACTTGATCAAGTGGAGCATTCAAGTGCGTGTAGAGCTAACTCCTTCCTGAGGACGATCCTGTCTTCCTATTGTCTCGATCTTTCTTCTCTCCTGTCCAGGCTTTCTTTGGACGAGGACCCTATTCTGGATGACGCAAGAGATTTGCTTCCATTCGCTTAACTTTCTTCCTCTTCTTGGCTATGATTGCATCCTCTGCATTCATGAAGCTTTGGGCTGAATGGACGAGTTCAGCGGTGGTTTGAGGCTTTTGCTCATAGAGTTTATGGATGAATAAATCAGAATTAACTCCATTATGGAAGGTTGCCAATAACAATTTGTCGTCCATCTCGTTTATCATTAGGGCTTCCCTATTGAAACGAGTAATGAAGGACCGCAAGCTTTCATTTTCCCCTTGCTTTATAGTTAACAGGCTGGACGAGGAGCGCTTATGCCTTTGTCCTCTGATAAAATTGTTGACAAACAACATACTCAATTCTTTGAAAGAACTCACAATGTTTGGAGGTATCTTGCTGAACCACACTCGTGCTAGCTCTTTAAGGGTGGTAGGGAAGGCCTTACACATAATCTCATTTGGAATCCCTTGAAGGTGCATCGTAGTCTTAAAGGTTACGATATGATCACACGGGTTGCGTGTTCCGTCATACGAGTCCAAGGAAGGCATCTTGAACTTAGAAGGTAGAGGATGACTGTTGATGGAAGCCATGAAAGGAGAATCAGTTCGATGAACTAAATCATCTATGGGATTTGCCCTTCTAATGTTCTCCCTCATCTGGTCCATTGCCTTCTTCATTTGATCCATCTCCCTATCCAAGTGTGGCACTCTTCGTGAAGCGATACCCCTTGATTGGTTCACATGCTCAGCGTTTTCTCCTTCTCTAACTTCTTGACTCTGGGCTTGTCCCTCTACATATCTGTCATGACACTGTCTCTTTAGAGTAATCTCCCTAGTCAACTCTTGGTTCTAATGGGTTAATTCTGCCACCATGGCTACCATGGATTACACTTATTGTATGGAAGGCGGTTGTGTGACAAGTGCTGACTGGTGATCGCGGTTAGGATGACTAGAAGCGTTCACACTCTCTTGGTGGCTTGGACTAGTGGCCATTGATCTTTTCTGAACCATGCAGCCTTTTGTCAAAGAAAGATAAATTGCAAAACGCAAATTTAATCTTCCCACAGACGGTGCCAATTGATGATGCAAAGAAAATCAGTAAGCTGAATGCTCCAGGCTTCAACGAACTAGTGATCGCTTGAGAGGCTTGAAAAGAAAGACACAAGATCAAATGTGACCAGGAGGAACTGGCCAAGAACCCTTCGTTGCTTAAGTTAGTTTTTTTCTTTGGAACGTTAGAATTTCAACTTTTAGAGTAGTAAGAACTTACTTCCATTCAATGTGGGTGAGTACTTATATAATGTGCTTTGGAGTGGTTAATTGTCTCATAACTTCCCTAATATTTGAGGAAATTAGAAGGTTCAAACTCAACTTCCACAACCGCTATAGGAGTTAGAATGTTCAATCTTATCTTCTACAACTGTCATTGGAAGTAAGTACTTAGCAAGAAGTTATAGTGATGAATCAGGATCTTGCTCGTGTTTCAAAATAGTAACATGTGGTTCGATTCACTAGTTTTTTGTAGGTAAATCTTTCTGGAAATTTTCCAAGTGTTAGGGGTCGTCCAGGCGCTTTCCTGATGGACGACCCTCATGCCTATGGACGACCGTCCTACGAGGGATGACCGTTCTTGTCTTCTTGACCTGGATGACTTTTATGGACGAATTGGAATTGATTCAATTTTCAATTCACCATTAGTTTTTATAAAATATTTTAAACTAAATGATAAAACTTAACCCTACTTGCACTGTATAATTATTAACCCACACAACCATATTTATCCATATATAAATAATACACTAAGTTATTGTTTAATTGTGGGATAAGTTGATATGTGATAAGGGTGAGGAAAAATATTTTTAAAAGTAAATTAAATTAGTAAAGAAATATTTTATATGTATAAATATATTTTTTCAAGTCATTTGAACCCCCTGAAGTGTATGTACAGCCGCTCCTACCCACAAAGCGCGCGTGATGAGGCTAATATGTGTGTGTATATATATATATATATTTCACCCAAGTCTTTATTGTATTATCAAGAGAACATTAAATAAATAAATAAAAGGAACATTATCCTGTTGCGCTAACTAAAATCCACCAAAAACTACGTTTTTGACAAGTTTGAATGCAAGTTATGCTTTCGGCACCTATGGAGGCGTTTGGGCTCCGCGTCCACGTTTTCCCTTCACGTTTTCTGCTTTTTTTTTTTTTTTTTTTTTTTTTGCCCGCATTTGTTGACTTTGGGGGACAGATTTTACTGTTGTGAACAGTGTATGCACTGTTTACACACTGTGCATACACTGTTCACGTATTAAAAAATATTAAAAATGGGTCCCACGATACTATTTACACATTTAAAAATTATTTTGCTACAGTGTTTTCAGTTTTCAGTTTTCAGCAACAATAAGTTCAATCCAAACACACCCTATAAAAGCAGCATGTATGGAATGTTTTCCATGCACAAACACGGTGCTCTCTTACCCGTCTTCTAGGAAAAATACCGAATAGTGGGAATATGGGTTTCCTTGGGATTCTTATACAAGTCACTTGGGTTGCTGTGATGTTATCTGAATTGGCAGCCGCGGCGATAGCATTTCCAATAGCGCTGCCCAACTGCCCCGACAAGTGTGGAGATGTGAAAATTCCCTATCCATTTGGCCTAAGAAAAGGTTGCTCCATAGATCAAGACTTTCTCATCAATTGTACCAACTCGTTCGGCCCAACTCAACCAATTTTGGGAAACTTAAATGTTACAAACTTTTCCCTCGAAGGTCAGGCTCACGTCTTGGCGTACATAGCCAAGGACTGTTATAAAAAGGGTGTGCTGGATCATAGTATATGGAACATGGTGTGGCTCAGATCGGGCCTCAATTTCACCATCTCTAACACTCAAAACAAGTTCATTGTCGTTGGCTGTGACACTCATGCATACCTTAAATTCCAGCAAGATAAAGAAAATTTCTCAACAGGCTGCGTTTCCGTTTGTGAAAGCAGTAGGCACATAGTCAATGGGTCTTGCTCTGGTATTGGGTGTTGCGAGTTAAATATTCCTAATGGGTTGAAGTATGTTAAATTGGTATCCTATAGTTTCAAAAATCACACAGAAGTAGAGGATTTCAATCCTTGTGGCTATGCATTTATTAGCCAACAAACCATGTTCAATTTCTCCAGCGATTCCCTTCACAGTCTACAACACCAAAAAATGACGCCGGTAGTTCTTGATTGGGCGATCGGTACTGAGAGGTGTAAAGATGTCGTGAACAAATCAAGTTACGCATGTGGAGGTAATAGCACTTGCATCGATTCCGACAACGGGTCTGGGTACCGTTGTAAGTGCATGGAAGGCTACCATGGGAATCCATACCTCCATCTCGGTTGCCAAGGTATTAATTTATGGATCTACACTAAATTTTTAAAACAAATTTTAAAAGGAAAAAAAAAAAAACTAAATGACAAATTATTGCTTCTAATTTTAACATTTTTTTTTTTTTGATAAATTAGACAGAGTTTGAACCTTTAGTTCACTCTATCATAATTGTTCTTAACTTATTTTTAGGATGTAAAAATTTTTTAGCCACATCTAATTTATTTTGTCTCGTAAAAGATTTTCCCCCCTCAAAAAAGTGACCAAATAGGAAGGAGTTCTGCTCTCCTTGATTTACTACTAATTGTGTACACACAATTTTTATTTAAGCTATTTATTCATATAATTTAATTTTTTAATAAATATCATATATATATAAATAATTGATACATATTCTATTACCACTTTAAAAAAAAAAAAAAAAAAAACCTTGTTTTCTCTTAGTACTTTCACAATCATCTTTGTCCACCTTTCTTTTCCATCTCAACGTTGTCAATTTCGTGACCACCTGATTATGAAGAACAAAATACCTCTCCAGCCGTTTAGAATCTATCATGCTCTGACCTAGCCTTGCTTTATTGCCATTCCTAGTTTCCTACTTATTTTGAATTGAGTCTTTCTTTCCTCTTCAATTTCAATGGAATTCATGTATAATCGAATTTTGCTGTCTATTGTCTACCTCCATCCATAAAAACAAGGCTTTTGAAAAGTGGAAAGCGTTTTTAACAACGGAAATATTGCGCATAATTAAAAAGAGGGATTGAATTGAAAATAGATTAAAGTTCAGGGACTGAAATGGAAAAATAAAAACAATTGAATTGAAAAATTGTCAAAATTAGAGGATATAATTTATCAATTAAAAAAGAAAACAGGAATTGAAACTCTTTTAAACTTCTTATATTTAATACTCTTCCATTTCATTTTAATAATATGTCATTTATTTTCTCTAAGCAAGAATAATAAAGGCACTTATGACTTACAAAAAAAAAAAAATCTTGGTCATTAATATATGATTGCTTTTGATTAATTAAAGTTCTTTTTAAGTTAATGATGAGTTTTACATCTACAGACATAAACGAATGTGAAGACCACAATCCTTGCAAGCTCCCGGGACAAAAGTGTATTAACGGACCAGGGAATTATACTTGTTCTTGCATCAAGGGGTACCATGATGTAAGTGCAGGAATCTGTGTTATCAATCAATCATCACGACTAGTTACCCTTTTAGTTGGTAAGTATACTTACTGTATTTCACCCTAGCACTTGATGATATGCCTCTGGAATTTGCATTTGATTGTGTGTGGATGAAGCTTCTCATTATTTTTGGAGGATTAGATCCTCAAATTTGATGGTAATTGATTATTTATATTTATACTATATATATAAGAGGATTCCTCTATTTTAACTAGACTTTTATGTACCGTGGCTTTTGAGTAGAGTTATGGTGTGCCTTTGTGTTGGAACTATTTTCCTCTCCCTTGTGTGTGTATGTTTGTTTCTCAAAAAAGAAAAAAAAATGACTTCTATGTGGTTCAAAAATATCCTCATTAATGAAGGGTAATTTTATTTAGAAATGGGGTTATAAATGTCAAATAACAAATTTCATTTTGAATTCAAAAAAAGAACTCCTAAATTTAGGATTTTTTTCCCCTTCACGTTCAAAAAAGAAATTGCACTTAATGCTTATCTCTAAAGTTTATCCATATTATTATTTAAGAGGTTTTCACTATTTGGGATCCTTTTTTTTTTAGTTCAAAAATGCCCATACACTCCTATCTTTAAGTAGAGATAAAAGTAAAAGATAATTTGGTAAAAATACAACTCTACCTCCCATTGAAACATTGCCTAAAAAATAGGTCACTCTTCTGTTGAATTTCAAATTGCTTTATCCACTTATAAATTAGATTCTTAAAATAAAAATTATATATATAAAATAAAAACACAATTTTTTTTAGCAAAAAAAAAAAAAAAATAGCCTCAGCACATGCGCTTCACGCGTGTGATGAGGCTAGTCCTTTTTTTTTTTTGAAAAATAAAAAAAATGTCCAAATTGTAATAGAGGCAAATTATTAACCTTTATCCAAAAAAATAGAAGGGCCTCATACAAGAAGATAGAGAGTCCCACATATGAGAAAAGATCACAAATAGAGTTGAGCCAAGTAATATTGCAAAGGCATAATGATAGTAAGGTCGCAATATCCCCACCCTCTGAACCGGACATGAAGGTCTCCCCTCATCCGACTCTTTGTAGGGGAATCTCCACTCACTACTTCCCCTAATATCCTCCCTTTACCACATCATGGGGGTTTACGTGTGTGCTCAGAGGCTAGTTATCTATAAGAGGATTCCTCTCTTTGAATTGAACTTTTATGTGGTTCAAAAATACTTTCATTAATGAAGGGTAACTTCTCTTAGAAATAATGTCATAAATGTCAAATAACAAATTTCATTTTGAATTAAAAAACAAAACTCCTAAAATTTAGGATTTTTTCCCTTCACGTTCATCTTTTTATTCCTTAAAATTTAGGGTATTTTTTTATTTCTTTTTCAACCGAATAAAAGTAAAAACCCCCAATTTAAAAAATAAAAAAATAAAAAAATAAGAGAACTCCTAAATTTTTAGCCTTCTTTTCTCTCAAGTTCAATTTTTTTTTTCCTATCCAAACTTTTTTCTATATCACTACACCACTTTCAAACACACATTTAAAAAAGAAATTACAGTTACTACTTATCTCTAAAGTTTATCCTTTTTATTTGTTTGAAAAAAAAATTCCAAATTATAATAGATGCAAATTATTAACCTTAGAAGAGTTTCTAAGCACATGCAGCGCACATGTTTAAAGGCTAGTATTTAATGAGTTTTTGGATGACCCAACCTTAGGACAATAATAAGTGTTTCAAAATTTTTAAATGGGTTTAGTGAGTTTGGATAGAAAATTTTAAACCAGTTAGGATTTGTGTTTGAGTTTTATACCTTAGGTATTTTAACAACAACAATACCTTAGTTTCAAAATTTTGAGATTAACAGATTTAGCTAGGGTTGACCACTTGTATTCTTACAATGATTTTCAAAATCTTATATTGAATTTTCAAGAGTTTTTATAGTGGCTTGAATATAATGAATTATTATGGAACTGGAGTATTTAGGATGCATGATAATGATTGGATTATACTGTAAATAAAGTTTAATTTAATCTACAAAAATTACTAAATTTAGTTGAAATAATTTATATTTTCAAAGTTAGGTTAAAAAATGATAAAATTTGAAATTTAAGTTGATTCAACTAGTTCCATCTAGTTTGATTCAAAACAAATGGATGTTTTTGGGATTTTCTAAATTCAAATGAGATGCCTACGGAATAAAACTTCAAAATTTTTAATTGGGTTTGAGGCAAGTATGTAAAGGAGAAAGTATAGGGTATAATAAAAGAGAAATACTATGTCAACAATTTTTTTACAATACTTTTGTTCTTAGTTGTAGTGGGTCCTAGTATAATCTTATTTTATTTTATTAGTTGCTAACCCGTGCAATGCACCAAATAGTTAATGATTGTTAAATATTTTTACAATGTTCAATGCTACAATTAGTTACAAATGAATGAAATTAATATTTATAATACCAAACAAAGATATACATATTTTGAAAAAAATAATCATATTGTGACTTTTTATAAGATGAAAAGTTTTCTATTAGCATTTGGTTCTCAAAAAAAAAAAAAAAAAAAAAAAAAAATCTCTTTTAGCATTTACTCCAAATGTAAAAGTTATAGGATCAAACATGGTGTCTAGAAATTTGGAAAACGGAAGTAAAAATATGGGGAAAAAAAATACACAAGCACATGGTATTAAAGAAAAAAAAAATATGAAAAAGCAATAGTAACTACGAAAGAGAAATTCATATAAAAGGTACCTTGACTCCTTAAGGGTTGAGAATGAAGGGTTTGTAGAAACAAAAGAGCAAAACCTGCAGAGAGAGGGTAAATCACGTAGAAGGTTTTGGTGTGATGCTCTATATATATAGTAGTAGGTCGGTTTGGTTTACAACTCTCCAAATTGTTTAGTAACTAATTTAAAACTCTTTAGTTTGTTGAGTAGTAGTCAGTTCAAAACTCTTATTTTGACCTAATAAAAAAAATAATATGTAAAATTGTGGGACTACCAAAGTTTATGTGGCAAAATATTAGAAGATAAACTAATAGTTTAACATTTTTGGCTATCATATATTACATAGATATAGATTAGGTCAAACTTAAATATTGTAACTTAGTTGCAGTATATTAAGTTCTCTAACTAAATTAGTTGCCATGATCAATAAAATACAAACAATATTGTCTTTTTCAAAGACAATTAAATTCAACCAATACAGTTGTTTTTTGATATTTCAATAGTTACATTAGAGGAGTGGGTATTTGAACCCTGGATATTATGAATATACTAAAAAGTACCAATTAGTTGAGTTACAAAACTCTTGGCATCCATCTAGCTACAAAATGAACAAATCTACACATGAAAATGTGATGTCAATGCTATTTTGGTGTCATTTTTTCGTTAAGGCTGCACAAAATTTTCTGTTGTGTTTCTCTCTTCTATTCAATTAAACCACACGCACACTACGTTTTTATTTTGGACAGAGAAAAGACATTCATTAAAATGGAAAAAAGGCAATACAATCAGATGTGAAAAGAAAACAGTTCAAATACCAAAATAAATAAATCATTAAAAATGAAAAAGGAAGTACATTAAAAATCACCTTTTTTCCCTTAGTGTTGCACAAAACGTTCTGGCTTCTATTCAACTAAACCACAAACACTGCATTATACAAAGAGCAACCGCCTGACACAATTCATATTTCAATTAGGAATAGTAATCCTTAGGAAGAATTTGTAGTTTGTGATAGGAAGGGTGGGAAGATTATTTTTGTAATGGGAAGTTTCATAGTACACTACATTCTTCTTTAGGGAAGAAGGGTGAAGAGTTCTTGTTTGTAGTTTGTCAGACGTGAGGTGGGAAGTTGTAAGTCGTGAGTTTTTTTGTCTTTTAGAAACAGGTTATGAATTTGTATCTGTCTAACTCTCTAATGGGAAGTAATAGGAAATTTATCTAATAGTTTATTTGTTTTTGAAATTTATTGAATTACAATTTTAACCTCATTTTTATTTTTTATGAATAAAAACGATCTAATTAAATTAGGGGTATTTTGACAATTTAGATAGTGATAACTAACTTTTTGAATTGCCAAAGGTCTTATAACTGAATTGACACTTTCTCATACACAAAATGCTTGGAGGTCAAGGGGGAAAAGGGCTCGAGTTATGGGGTTAGTAGCATGTTGTAATTATCTCTAATTTTTTTTTTTTTTTTGAATTCTCTTAATATATAGAGATATATAGATATAATAGAATTTATTGTATTAGTTTATCTATTTATATGATATAGTAATGATTTGGGCTATCACTTCTTTGTCTCAAATATTGAAATTTTATATGTTAATTCTCTTAAATAGGCTCAAAGATGTGAACTTAAACAAGTAGATATTGTTTTCCTAGAATGTGATTTTAAATTACCAATGGTATCGGAATATCCTGTTAATCAACATATTAAAATCTGTTGAGTGTATCAAAAAACTGTTAAAATTATAGGACAATGAATGAACGCAGAGCACAACCTTATTGAGTTATAGTTAATTTAAGAAATAAAGTATTTGGCCTTCCAAAAAAACAAAAAAAGAAAAGAAAAATAGTATTTGCTTTATATCATTTTTTTTTTACTTTAAGACTTTTGTTATATTTCTTCAACTACCGGTGTGAAATAGTATAAATTTCTCATTAAGATCAACAAAACTAGATTTTAAAAAAAAAAAGTTTTGTCACTAAAGTGTATATTAAATTGTTTTTTCATTCCTAATTTTTTTTGCTGTTTCTAAATTATAGAAAAGTATCACGATCAATTCTTCCATCCACTCCTATTAACTTTCTATAGTACTTAATCTCCAAAAAAAAAAAAAAAAAATTCTATAGTACTTGTTATACAAAATTTATAGGTGACATTATTTAGTCATTATTAATATTTTGCATTAGTGTATAACCCCATGTATATATACGAGTACATTTAAAAATAATCAAAATTACACACACACACATCTATGAGTTTAAATTATACATGGTTTAAGTTACAACTTACACACTTTTTAAGCCATGGATTTTTAAGCTATGTGTTCAAGTTATACCTGGTATAGCTATAAATAGTGTTACACCACTTAATAACTTATTATAAAATACATATTTTGAAAATCCCATCATTAAATTACATGTTCTATATGTTCTTGACATGAATAAGCTATGTGTTCAAGTTATACCTGGTGTAGCTATAAATAGTGTTACATCACTTAATAACTTATTATAAAATACATATTTTGAAAATCCCATCATTAAATTACATGCTCTATATGTTCTTGACATGAATAAGCTATGTGTTCAAGTTATACTTGGTGTAGCTATAAATAGTGTTACATCACTTAATAACTTATTATAAAATACATATTTTGAAAATCCCATCATTAAATTACATGTTCTATATATTCTTGACAGTCATGTCAATTTTCATATTAATTGTATGTTATTTATCATTTGATCCATGAACTCATTTTTTTATGCATTATTTTAAACTGCAAAAATTTAAATTTAATCAATTGATTGATGACATGACTATTAATCTTTGATCACATTGAAATTTTGCAAAAAAAGAGAATATATGAAGATAATGTAATTTAACGGTAGATTTTTTAAAATTCGCATCCAATTAAAAAATATTGAGCGATGTAATATTACTTAAAATTACATCGGGTATAACTTGAACTTAACCAATTATATATATATATATATATATATGAGTTAGAATCTAGACTCTTTGGATTTTGCATCCAATAATTCACTTGTTATAAAAATTAAAAAATTATATAGGACACGTAGCACAAAATTGAATTTTTGCACGAAATCCAATTTAGACTTTGATTTTTGCACGTAATAATTTATTTTACAAAAATTTTAAAATTAGATGGGGTACATGGTGCAACATTGGACTCCAATTTAGAATTTAATTGAATTCTCTACTTTGGCTTTATATATATATATATATATATATATAATTTGATAGGATGCATTGACTTTTTGGTTTTTGCATCCAATAATTCAATTTTCACAAAAATTAAAATATTAGTTGGAACATGAGGCACAAAATTGAACTCCAATTGAAATTCAATTTAGAATTTAATTGAATTTATACTATTTAATTTTTGTATCTAATAATTCACTTGATATAGAAATTTTAGAATTAGATGGGACACATGATGCAAAATTATACTCCAATTTAGAATCTAATTTGATTTTCTCTGTGCTTCGGCTTTAAATAAATTAGTTTGTAACCTTATGCATATGTATAGATATACTTAAAAGATATATATTAGGATGTATAATATAATTTTACATATATAATTTAAATATTATTGGTAGTCATTCTTATGTGTATATATATATATATATATATATATTAACTCTTTAAAAAGTCTTGTAAGAATATTACTATGTAGAAACGTAAATTGTACATTTTTTTTATTTTTATTTTTATGTTCCTTAATTCTAGACTCTTTGTTTTTTGTACACAATAACTCACTTAGATGGATATTTATGATGTGGTCTTATATTTGACTCAAAAATTAAGAAATAAAACTCTCTCTAAAAATAAATAATTTAGGATATGTGGTGCAAAATTGAACTTCAATTGTAGAATTTAATTGGATTTTCTCTAAATTTTGCCTATTAATATATGTAATGATTTCTCATTTTATATATATATATATATATATATGGATAAGACTTAAGTACGGTACTTAGTTGCTGTTTTTAGGTTCTCCTATTAAGATTCTTCCATATAGTTTTTTTCTCATAAGATATAAGTATATTTTTCGGTTAAATAACCACTTGACAGAATCTTAAAAGAGGAACTTATGAAACAGCATCTAAGGTACTATATAGTCTGTATAAAAGTTTTTTCCTATATATACATATATATATATATATATAGATTAATTAATTTTATAGGGTACATTCTTCTAAAATAAAATAAAAAATTGATATGATGCACAAGCATAAAGATATTTAATTAATCTCACATGGTGTAAAAGATTAAAAAGAAAAAGGCAACCATGAGTCGCACTTTCTGATTGGTCAGTGAATGGTATATAACAAACAAATTCTGGTTTGTTTCAAATATAATCGAACACTAAGCGTTGGCATAAATGATTCTCAAATTAAAAAAAAAAAAGAAAAAAAACAGGCATAAGCTTCGTTGCTATGCTTGTCATTATCTATTCGATGTACTTTATAATTATGCCAAAGAAGCTAATATTCTATTTCTTTCTAATGTAGGTATTGGCATAAGCTTCATGGTTGCGATTGTTTGTAGCTCTTGGTTGTATTTGATATTTAAGAAAAGACAGTTGATCAAGCTTAAACAAAGGTTCTTTGAACAAAACGGGGGTTTAATTTTACAACAGAAACTCTCTAAACAAGAAAATTCAGCTGAAACAACCAAAATCTTCACCATGAAAGACTTGAAAAAGGCTACCAACAATTATGATGAAGCTCTAATCATTGGCCGGGGAGGGTTTGGTACAGTTTATAAAGGAATTTTACCAAATAATACGATTGTGGCCATCAAGAAGTCAAAAATAGGAGATGAAAGCCAAATTGAACAATTTATCAATGAGGTAGTTGTACTTTCCCAAATTAATCATCGAAATGTGGTTAAATTGTTAGGCTGTTGTTTGGAGACACAAGTTCCTTTACTAGTTTATGAATTCATACCCAATGGTACTCTTTTTGAGCACATTCATCATGAAAGTAAGGTGTCCACCATATCATGGGAAACTTGTCTTAGGATAGCCACAGAAACAGCAGAAGCTCTATCATATTTGCACTGTGCAGCTTCTCCACCTATAATCCATAGAGATGTCAAGTCTTCAAACATATTGTTGGATAGCACTTACACAGCAAAGGTATCAGATTTTGGAGCTTCAAAATTGGTTCCACTAGACCAAACACAATTAGCTACATTGGTGCAAGGAACTTTGGGATACTTGGATCCTGAATACATGCAAACAAGTCAATTGACGGAGAAAAGTGATGTTTATAGCTTTGGAGTGGTCCTCGTAGAGCTATTAACTGGAAAAAAAGCTCTTTCATTTGATAGGCCTGAGGAGGAGAGAAGTCTAGCCATACATTTTCTCTCATTTTCCAAGGATAATAGATTGTTTGAAGTTCTTGAAAAACACCTAGCAAAAGAAGAAAATGTTGAGCAACTAAAGGAAGCTGCAAATCTTGCAAAGATGTGCTTAAGATTGAAAGGGGAGGATAGGCCCACTATGAAGGAAGTAGCAACAAAATTGGAGGATTTAAGGAAGATGGAGAAGCATTCTAGAGACAATGTTGATTCTAACTCAGAAGAAACTAAATTCTTGCACACCAGGACATCAGATTCTCACAATTATGATGTTGATAATCAAAGTGCTGATGTGAATGATACTGTGAGGGACCATGTAGCATTATTGGATTTTGACGATGGGAGATAATCTTATCTTGATAGCATATCCTTGGTAGATATAATACAATGTGGTTATTATATACTTTCTTGGATTCTGCTGGCTGATTGCAGGTTGCTTATGTGCAGGTTCCAACATTGCAAAGTGTAGCATGCAAGAGGATTTTGTAATTTTAGATGTAGCCCCATCTGATGTAATTTCCTCTTTTGTGTATTCAGATACTATTGGGAAGTACTTTTGTAGGTTTACTGCAATTAATTTAGCCATTTTGGCCTAGTTTAATGAAATTTCCATTTAACCAAAAGAAAAAAAAGAAAAACTTCTGCCAAGAATAATGAAGGTTACAAATAAATGTCATACTTATTTATTTCATATTTTCCCTTATATTTTGTATTTTCATCTATTAATATAAATTAGATTTACATTTTACGAAATGGTGGATAACCCCAATAGCTACCGTACTGTAACTCTCCACTTAAGAAACTCTATGCTAGTGTTCACTGCAGGATTGAGATCAACTGATGCTATAACTATCAAGGGTTGAGATTGAGAGTTAAAAGACATAACTTTCAATCTCAGCCCTTAAATAAAAAAGAAAAAGAAAAAGTAACTAAAAAAAAAAATTGTGCGGTAGGAGTTGAGGTGAATTGCACTTGTTACACTCGATCCAAATCCGTTAGCCTCATCGCATTCATATTATTATTATTACAAGCAAATGGTTCTTTGAAGGACTAATCATAGATTTAGATAATAGTCGTCTCATAGTCAGGATGGTGATTATGTACAGTGACGTTTTTGCATTTTGGGATCTATGCTAGTTGTAAATTTCATAGGGGTTTGTGTTTGGTGGCAGTGGTCATGGACGTGGAGTCATTCATGGACTTGGGGGCAATGACCCCTTTTTTTTCTTTTTCTTTTTTTTTAAAAAAAAATTATTTAAAGAATTGAAGTGTATATATATATATATAGAGGTACTACTTTGTTCAATAAAATTATATTTTTTTGCCCTTAATCATTATAAGAGAAATGCTACGACTACAAATTTTTTTACAAATATTGAGGTAGCACTCATCACAACAACAATTTGTAAAACAATTTGTAGATCTAGTATTTTCCTCATTTTAAAAGCCATAAAAAAAATTTATAAATCTAAAATTTAAAACAAAATATATAAGCCCAAAAAATTAGCACAACAACAAAAATTACCGATAGCAAAGCTAAAAAAATTAAGACCAATCAACAAATTTTACCAAAAACAAACGACTTGGTCTTTTAAAAAATTTTCAACAAAATAATTTTGTCCTTACCAACAAAAGACACACTTTACACACACATAAAAAAATAATAATAAAAGAAAACTCTTGCCAGCTAAGCAGCAGAGTCGAAAACCAAAGCCATTGCATGCATCCAACGACAGAGCCGCCCTCCTAACTCCAAGTCCTGGCTTCGTCCTTGGCAGTGGTAGTTTAAAAGCATTTATATTTGTAGTGCTAAAAAATTTAGTTTTTAATAACTTAAAAGATACTTTATCTATTTATACATACCACTTTACAATACACTCAACATCAAATGTTCTATTTGTTTTATCACTTCATTTATAATACACCCATTTCATTGAGAGAGAGAGAGAGAGAGAGAGAGAGATTTTTTAATGAGAAAAAGTCACCAACACCAAACAAACAATCATTTTTTTAGGGAAATGTTTTGCTATATATAGGGTTATGTGGCAGCAAAAAAAAAGTAACATGTGCCCAAGGGGTATGTGCAATGCACATGACTAGGAGGAACCTTAGACACTTGTCACTTTTTTTTTTGCTGCCCAAAGATTAAAACAAGCATTGAAAAGTATATTTTAGGCATGCAAAGAATTGAAAGACATGGTAAATATGTGTGTGTTGTGTGATAAACCTTAATCTAAGATCATGTGAACATGTTATTTGAATTGAAACCCTAGAATGTGCAAAACTAAGAACAACCTAGATCTATCATACTAACAATGAAGAACAAATGAAGAACTTGAAATAAAAACATGCTTGTGCTTGAATCTAAATAAACTAAGGCATAATGAAAAGAAGATTTAGAAACCTTACTCGCATGCACTAGCACTTCTAAGCACTCCAAGCAAAAAGTTTCTCTAGAGAGGGATTTGTGAATAGGAAGTTGGTTTCTTAAGATTAGGAGGACCAAGCTATCCCTTTTAGTGAGTTGAGACTAGGAGGTCCAAGACACCAAAGGCACCTTCCTATTACTAACTAGAGGGAGAGAGAGAGAGAGAGAAATTTCAGGTTTTTCTTTAAAATTTTGGGGCGCTTTCAACTTATACTAGAGAGAGGTATTTATACTGAAGGTTGGGTGTGGGCGCAAGTGCCCGTGATGAGTGGTTTCGTCATGGGAAGTACGCCTTGGCAAAGTGGACCGGGCGGAGAGTGAAAATGGAGTCCCACCTAGACTAGGTCTAGGAACCATAAGTATAGTGCCTTTATGTGAATGATTAATCTTACTAGAACACGTGTCCGAAGTTTAGGTATGGGGATGGGAAGGTGTTAGACACCCAACCCTACCTAACCCGTAAGTTGGCCCCCATTCATTGTGCTCAAAATCCTAATCCCATCAAAGGGTCCTCTTATAGGTTATTCTACACACACACACACACACACACACACTAACAAGCATCTAAACACACAAACATGGCATCTCAATCATAGCATTCATGGGACAAGGTCCTAATAGTCATCTAGCATGGCATTGACATTATATCCATCCAAAGACAGCAAGTATATCACAAGGTAGCAACATCAACAAAGTAGTAGCATATAATCATGCCTAACCGACCTGTAGGTTGGCCTCCACTTATTGTATTCCAAATTCTAATCCTATTAAAGGGTCCTCTTATAGGTTGTTCTACACACACACACACACACACACACACACACTAACAAGCATCTAAACACACAAACATGGCATCTCAATCATAGCATTCATGGCACAAGGTCCTAATAGTCATCTAGCATGGCATTGACATTATATCCATCCAAAGGCAGCAAGTATATCATAAGGCAGCAACATCAGCAAAGTAGTAGCATATAATCATGCCCACCCGACCCATAGGTTGGCCTCCACTCATTGTGTTCCAAATCCTAATCCCATCAAAGGGTCCTCTAATAGGTTATTCTATACACACACACTAACAAGCATCTAAACACACAAAGATGGCATTGGCATTATATCCATCCAAATTCTAATCCTATTAAAGGGTCCTCTTATAGGTTGTTCTACACACACACACACACACACACACACACACACACACACACACACACACACACACACACACAAGCATCTAAACACATAAACATGGCATCTCAATCATAGCATTCATGGCACAAGGTCCTAATAGTCATCTAGCATGGCATTGGCATTATATCCATCCAAAGGCAGTAAGTATATCACAAGGCAGCAGCATCAACAAAGCAGTAGCATATAATCATGACATTTAATCAAGCATGTTCAATCACTCAAGCATAGCATCATAGCATTCATCAATCAAAGAAACCAACCATTATGTTCAAAGATGCATATTTTCATGACTTACCTTTACTTACCTCATTACACCATAATACCTTAGCACCTATACATCAATGCATTTTCATGTTGTTCATCTAAAGCATATATACAAACCCTAATCCTTAATGTTAAGTTATGTTTTTTATTTTTTATTTTTTTTATACATAATATTTATGTTGGCTGTATTCCATGAAAAAATTGTTGTAATTTCATTAATTTATTTCCTTATATTTTATGGATTTAATTGTAATGGGTTTAGTATTAGGTTGGTGAAGATTGCTTAATACAGGTTGAATTTGCGACTGGCTTGCTACTAGTTCGGGATTGCAAAACTCGCAAAAGGCCATGTGAGGAGCACATGTGGAAGTTCAAGAATTAGGATGTCTCATGAGTAACTTGCAACTTGGACAACCCATGAAACACTCTGACAATTGGGATTTTAAGTAATACTTTCATATCCTTCTCCCACACTATATATACACTCATTACCTACAAAATTGTAAGGAGGTTATAAGATAGAAAACCCTAGAGATTCAGGTTTTCACTACACCCACCTTTTAGAGAGAGCTACTCATCCTCAAGAGAGAAATCCTTGTAGTCTCTTTTCCTCCCCTCTCCCATTGTTATACCTTGAGAGATGATTTTACCCAAACACAAGCCATACTCATTTAGAGTGTAGAGAGTTTTTTGGAGCTTAAGAAGTATTAAGTCTTTGCCAAATTAAGCCAGTAAGACTTAACAGTGCAATTGGGAGGGTATTGCGGGATTCGAGAAGCTAGTGAAGACAAGACTTCAAGAAATCCGTTCGTAGCTGGAGCTTGGAGAGTTCAAGTACTTTGGGTAGATTAGGCTTGAATGGGTCTTTTTGGTATCCTTATACTCCATCCAACTTAATCACTAGTGGATCATTTCAGCTTGGAGGGCCATAGAGAGGTTTTTATGCTGAGTTTTTCAGTTTTCCTCTTCAATAAAAAATCGTGGTGTTATCTTGGGTTTGATATTCTTTACCCTACTGCCCTTTACATTTAAGCATTGCATCCTCATGTTCATCCATGCAATTGTTGAATGCTTTGGTTAATTAATTGGCTAATTACGTATATTCTGCTTTAATTATGTTTAGCCTAAAATTAATCTAGCTATAATTAAAAATTGGAGGTCTAAAGTAGCTCTAGTATTTATACTAGTGAGCTTTCACTTAATCTAACAATCCAAGTAATAAGACATGGTATTCTACTGACCTTAGTCCTAAACATGTGAAAACGAAACTAACAGAAGCTAAATATGTAATTAAAAATGAAGCAAAAAAGGGAAAGTTGCAAAAACCCTAAATTTAGGTTTCTATGCGTGCACATATATGAAGTATGCGTACGCATGTCTTGTACACAACCAAGAAGCATGTGCATGCATACACGCCCAGAAACACAATTTTAAAGCAGCAACAAAACAATAATTTAAATAAAATCTAGCATGCTTGTCTCTTTCATTCTTGTTTGTTTATTACTATGTTTTCTGCCTTAATACTTCTGTTGTTAGGGTAAGTTTATAGCTTTCGTATTAGAAGCATGCTAGGTTTATTACTAGCATGCTTCTAATACGAAAGCTATAAACCTACACTAACAATAGAAGTATTAAGGCAGAAAACATAGTAATAAACAAACAAGAATGAGAGAGACAATGTTAGACCCTTATCTTAGACATAAGAACTCCTTTGAGCTTTAATTTGACCGTTCTCCTTAGTCAATCAAATCAAGATAAAACTAAAAGGTTAGTAAGTTTAAAACTCGAAGGTTAATACCAAAATAAGTCCCAACCAAGTAAATTCTAACTTGAGGATGTTTTAGAATAAAAACTCTCTCTTTAATTCATTATTTTCCAGTGAATTCAGAGTGTTTTAGGAAAAGAGCATTTGAGGCCTTTTATAATGATCATAGAGGGGAGTAGGGTGGCTCCCAGTTGATGTGAGATTCACTTTACACGATTTTACATCAAAAACTTTCCATACAGGTATTCTAAAACCCTATATGCGTGTGCATGCTTCAATTATGCATATGCATGCGTAAAATATGCATATACTTAGGGTTCCTACAGGCTTTTCTTTTACCAAAACATCCTTCAAGATAAAGATTTACCAAATTAATCCCTAAGCCAAACCTGAGCCTCCGAATGATGTTGTCATTGGGGAACAGGGGATCGAGTTGTAAGGAGTACAAAATGAGGTATCTACATTGGGATCAGAGATAAGTCTCTAGGTAATGTGGGACTCAAGAAAACTAGTTTTTTATGAGTGAAAAATATAGTGGACAAAGTCAAACTGAATGGGGAGCAAGTTGGAGAAAAAAAGGAAGAAAATCTAGGGGATCTTGTCTAAGTGCCTATCATCCTCCTAGATCTATTCCTTTTCAATTCGGTATTTTTTGTTTTAGTTTTGATATGACTTTCATAAGAATTTCAACCCTTTTTTTTTCCAGAAATTCTTGGTCCTCAAGCTCATAAAATTAATTTTAAATATGTTTAATTAATTAATTTTTACTAATTTTGCAAGGAATCAACAATGCTTTATCTCGTATTAAATTAGGTGCATGCAACCTTACCATGAACTATATCCTCAACCAATAGCATTATGACACATCATTTAATTTAAATTGAACTAAAACTAGCCCAATTAGAATTAAGAGGTCATAATCACGTATGGTTGGGACCTAATTCATGCAAGTGCACTTTACCATTAAATTTTTTTTATATATCTTTTAATTTGCTTGTCCAATTAAGGCTCATGAATTGTCGTTTTGATTGTTATGAATTTAGAAATCATGTGGTCAAAAATTACAGTTCTTCCCTGTAATGTGTTATGCAATGGGATGCATGGTGCAATACAAGTAAGGTTAAATGAGAGTTGCAAAATGGAGTGTCTACACAAAGCTCCTAAAGAGGCAATCTTGTTTTTCTCTAAGTTTGTTGTGTAAGCTCAAGTTGTATGATAAATCTTAAGTAGAAGACTATCTTGTCTGTGCACTGTGTATGTCTTCTATGTGTTTCATAACTTGTCTCTTATAGGTTCTATATTACATATCATGCTAAACCATAGTATTTGCTAGTGGATTACAATTTGCTTAATTGATAAATCATACTACTCCACTATTTAGTTCTAAGAATCATGTGGTATACTAGAGGGAAAAACTCAAATAGTTATTAATTACTGTAGTATTTTTTTTTTTTTTAATGTAGACAATGTGATAACATTTAAACCATTCTTATAATAACAATTTTTTAAGATTTAAAAAAAAAAATCCAATATCAGAATTCATCTAAAAAATCTAGAGGATGTTAATAATCGAATTTGTGTTTACTAATTTTCAGTGGGAGCTTAAAAATGAACATCTGAGTTTTATAAAGTGGTCCAAAACCATACCCTGAGGGTTGTTAGGTTATCTTGTTTCCTTTCTTGAAAACAAGTTTTAAGATAAGACTTTTTTCTTATAGATAAGAAACCAATTTTTTGTAAGGTTAAAGTATTAGCAAGAGGCTAGATAAACTAATATTCCAACAAAAAAAAAAAAAACTAAATTCATTAAATTGATGATGCATCATGCTCAACAAACTATCGTATAAAATTAACAAACGAACAATAGCTCAATATCTCTATTGAGCTATTGTTCATCAACAAGACTAAATAAATTATTATTATTATTATTGTGGATTTGGTTGTGGATTTTTAGATTTACAGATGTTAATGCATAAAGAAATATAAAGGAAATAATATTTAATTGGAACATTGATATAGTATTGAGGCTGATGTAGGTGTACGTAAAAAAAATAGAAAACTAAACTAGAAAACGTGGAGTTTTTTGAGATATTTTACCAATGATGTGTAGAGTTTGATGTGAATGTTCTTATGTATGAATAAATGAGCCCCTTCATCAATGACTTAACTTAGTCCCCATATGGTATTTTAATGGAATAAGTTTTCCTCCCATTGAATCTTCTAATTTTCTCTCATTTTTATAGATGCAAGACATGTGACATTAAAAATAAATAAATGCAATATACCCATGTAAATGGGAGAGAGAGATTAAGATGTTAATGAACGTGATGAAATTCGATAAATTTCCATTAAGCTTGTCCCCCCTAGATTCAAAGTCTGGCTTCGTCCCTATTATCATTGCTCATGTTGTATTGTTCCTAGCTCATGGTACTATTCTATATATATCTAAAAGTTGAAGTAAATAATTTAGGACTTGTTTAGTTAAAAGGAAAAAAAAATGGTGTTTTCAGTATCAATTTTCAGTTTTTTGTGGGACCCACTACCAAAAAACTGGTTTGGTTGTGTTTTTATACTTAATATTCATTTTCAGTTAAAAAAATGAATTTAAATATAGAAAATGAATACAACTTTTGGCCGTTTTCATTTTCAGTGAAAATGAATATAGTGGCATTCTTGTAAAAACATCAAGTTGGTGGGGCCCAAATGATTAATGAAGACTTCATATATCTCCCCTCACTTCGTCTTCTTCTCTCGCTCACAAGTCACAGAACCAATTTCTCTCTATTTCCTCTGCACTGATTCTCTCCCTCTCTCCTTTGACGAGTTCTTCGTTGATGAATTGACACAAGGTAGCTATCTCTCTCCTCAACAAGATCAATTTCTCTCTCTCTCTCTCTCTCTCTCTCTCTCTCTCCCTCTCTCTCTCTCTCTCTCATAGTTTTTTTCTTTCTTTTTGGTGGGTTTATAATTCTTTCATGCATCTCCAATGTAGGGTAATGTAGAGTAGCAACAATTAAAAAAGAGAGTAGCAACAAACTATCGTAAAAAATGTGATTATTCTCTCTCTTTTGCTATATATGTATGTATGTATGTATGTATGTATGTGTGTGTGTGTGTGTGTATGTGTGTGTGTGTGTATTCTTTTGGTGGAATTTTAATTCAATTTTGTATCTTTATTTTAAGTTATTCTAATTTGGTTGTGTTTTTAAACTGCTATCTTTTTTTTTTCTTTGATTGTTAGATGTGGTCCTATTTTATTATAAATATATTATATAAAGATATAATGTTATTCTATTACATAGTATGGCTTGGATAATTTGGTGTTTACAACTATATCTTTTAATTTGAATATTTTTCTTATTATCTTTCATTCTATAAATTTGTTATTCTTTCCCCATAAAAGGTGATATACTCTCTTTCTTGCAACTCTTGATACGTTTTTGGTGTTGTGCTGTGAGAGACCGCGCCCCCGACCCGTTTTTATGGATGTTGGGCCAAACCCACGTGAATGGGTGGAGTCGTGTTATTGCATCTCAAAATGGAGGTCGACTGATTATATTTTCCCCCTTAGATTAGGGGTTTTACAATGGAGTCGCCAATTATTTAATTATTGGAAAAATAAGAAAACCATAATTAAAAAATTCCTCCTTTTATTAATTTGAAATTGAATTTACATTGATCATAGGAAAATTACATGGCTTTGGTCCTAGATATAATCCAAGATAATGTACATGGCTTTGTTTCCTCGTTACAATTTAAAAATCGAAAATTACATAGATAAGCATTTGATCTACTAACTCTTGATCTAAGTTCGGAGGCTATGTTACAAGATGAGAAGGTGTTAGGCACCCATCTTGCCCGGTGAAACCGGTCTTTTAGACTATGGTGGCCAACATTCATATCACATCATCCAATATGTTATCAATCAATTTGCATGTTGAATTTAAAGTGTGTGCATGTGATAACCCTAATTCAATTTATTAAGTATTGCATTTGGATTGAAAAATAAATTCTAGTGAATGTGCGTGAATGGTGATACCTTAGATTCAAGGATTTCAAAGAATTATTAAACAAACATATTTTTCATATTCTTGATGTGGATTTAAGATCAAAACTAGTGATATGCACGAACATGTGATGAACAACCAAGAACATGTGAAGAACACATAAGAACAATTAAGAACATTCAAACATATTCAAGAGGATTTAAATAGTTACTATCATACCTTAATCCTAAATTCTCATCATGGCAACACAAAAAACAATTAGGGAAAGGGATTATACCTTCATGCGAGATCCATATAGTGGAGGAGGAGACTTTTGAGGGAGGTCCTAAGGGTGGAGGAAAAGAAGAGTTAGGAGAGGAAGAGTGAGTCTCACTCAATACCATGAGTCTCAGGAAGACCAAGATATAACAAGACTACTCTACTTCATTAGAACTCAAGAGAGAAGAAGATAGGGGGATTTTATGTGTTTTGGAATGAATGAGAGGGGGGTATATATAGTAGTGGTGGAGGAAATATGAATGGAAAGTCATTTAATGAGAATTGACAAAGAATCATGAACCTAGACCTCATTTTAGCCTTTAGGGAAATTTGGTGCATTAAATGTGGAGATTGATGAGAGTAAGGAGCAAGCAAAGTTCGGTTTTCCCGTAGCTGCTGTAACAGCTTGTAGAGCTGATTTCGAAAAATCATATTTGACTTAATTCTGATCGGAATTGTCTCATTCTTATACTCAAATTGAAGCCCCGGATGTCTAGTCTCTGGAAACATTAACCTCATTTACAGATTTAAAATAGTTTGAGAGATATCAATGAATGGTGAGCAGAGGTCATTTGTTAGAAAATGGTTTCAGCACAATTAACATTAATAGGTCCCAAATTAACTCCCAATTAATATTAAATGGCTCCAATCACTCCCATTTTAGATTTCATTGGTTCCAAATTTACTCTAATTAAAAGATAATTGCACAAATTACTCATTGAATAATTAATGTTTAACTATCTAGTTAATTAGGTGTGTGCAACCTCACCATAAAATGTAATCCTGACCAATCAAATTATGACACATCATTGATCTCAAATTGATTATACTTATAACCAATTGAAATCAATTGCTTATAATCACATATAGTCAGACTTAATTTGTGATGGTGCATCTCAGCCATTAAAACTTGATTTGATGATAACTTTTGATCTGATTGTCCGATTTAGGGCTCATGACCAGTCGATTTGATCGTTACAACATCAAGATCATTTTGGTGAAATGAGATTAAGGATCTAATGACCAGAATCAAAATGTATATTTTCAATGTGAAATTACCCTTTTACTCTTCATGTGAGGTTAAATGCGGGTTGCAAAATGAGGTGTCAACAGAATGCCCCTCATTGGCAGAGCTTGAAAAGCGAATGTCAATATATGAAATAGACACCTAACTTTGCAATCAGTATTTAACCGTGGTGAATGTATGATGCATGTAGATAAAAATGCAAATGGTCATGTTGTGGATCAAAATGTGGACCGAATTTCAAGGAAGATTGCCTACGTACCTCTTAGTGGGAGGATCAGGTCTAAAGGTAGTTCATGCATGCAGCCTTTTTTTTTTTTTTTTTGGAAGAAAAAAAATGAGTATAAGACATGCTTACCAGTGGTCACGACAAAATGAGGATTTCAGTCGTGATCTTGAATTTGGACATGCTCCCCAGAGATCCGATAGATTTGAAGTTTGGACGTGCTTTCCAGAGGTCCGATGGATTTTTAGAAGGTGATATTTGTGCTAATATGTATGGGTCCTTTACCCTAATTCCTGTAAAATAAATATTTTCAATTAGTAACAAAGTTATTCGTTGAAAGAAATTTGATATACCTAGCCAATGTCCCTAGTTTAGGGCATATTGCAATGCTTTGATGAGTTCTGAGATGAATACTTTAATGTTAGGCTTGCTTTTTTTGTGCGGCCATCACCTTTTTTGGTTTGGAAATATAAGAGAGCTGCTGTAGATCCTATGGATTTTGGGAGAGCTAAAATCGATCCCTTGAAGGTAGGAGAGCTACTGTTGATCCTACAATGTATAGGAGAACTAAGGTCGATCCTATGAGTTTCGGGAGAACTAAGGTCGATCCCTTGGAGGTAGGAGAGCTACTGTCAATCCTACAGTGTATAGGAGAGCTAAGGTCGATCCTATGAGTTTCGGGAGAATTAAGGTCGATCCCTTGAAGGTAGGAGAGCTACTGTCGATCCTACAGTGTATAGGAGGACTAAAGTCGATCCTATAAGTTTCGGGAGAACTAAGGTCAATCCTTTAAAGGTAGGAGAACTACTGTCGATCGTACAGTGTATAGGAGAGCTAAAGTCGATCCTATGAGTTTCGGGAGAACTAAGGTCGATCCCTTGAAGGTAGGAGAGCTACTGTCGATCCTACATGGTATAGGTCATGCTATTATCTGGCTATATGAGGGTGCATATCTGAGATAACTTGTGTTGAATGAGATAAAGGATCCTTCACCTTGATTCCTGAAAAAAGGCAGGTTTCAATCAGCAATGGAGTCATTCATTACAAGAAATTGGAAGCACTTAGCCAATGCCTCTAGTTTGGGGCATATTCCTTGCTTGGATGGAAGCTGAGTTAATTTGATATGCTACCATTGGGGAACATGAAAGAAGATCACGATCTGCCATCATTGGTTCCTACAAAATGGTTTTCTTTCTCTAGCTTGTTAGAAACCAATTATCATGAAAACATTTTTGGCCAATGCTCCTAGTGTGGACGTGCTTGCAAAAAAAAAAAAAAAAGGATTGATGCCTCAAATAAAAACATGCTTTCATGCGAGAAGGACATATCTGCACACAATATAAATAGGGCAATGCCTCAAGTTTGAGCATACTTGATGCAAAACAAATGAGTTTTGTCTAACATGCACCTAAACAATTTTGTCACATTGTTTTGAATTTGTTCCCCAAGATTGTTTAGGTGATTGGGATCGGGCCTTTGAAAGGCTGCCTACGTACCTCTCTCGTAGAGGATCAAGTCAAGACGTAGTTTAAGAAAAACTGGATTTTCGAAGAGAAAGATTTTTTTTTTCTTTTTCTTTTTTTTGAAAAATTCTTCATTCTTTTCAAATGAATAAGTGGTGATCCTTTGAACAACCATTTTGAAAAATATAAGTGTTTAAAAATCAAACAAATCTCTTTACTCAGGAAGGATTAAGATCATTAAACTCATGTAATCAAATTTGTTTCTTCCTTTTGAACATTGTCAGATTAAGTCTCCAAAGGCAATCAAGAAATGAAATGTGATAATATTTATGAATCACATTGTTGGGTGCAAACAAGGAGAGTGCTCCAAGTTTGGAAGTTCTTTTGAGTCATTTTGAGGATTTGAGAATTTGAGAAATTTTTTCTCGGACATGTCATTTTATGGGGTTTGACAATTTTAAGCATTTTTCCTTTTTAATTCAAGAGAAAATATTATTAGAGTTTAAGATGCGCCTACAATTAGCAAGACTTCAAGGAGGTCTTATTCATGGGTTGTAATGTAGGCTAGGTTTGGGTTATGAAATGAAAGATATAAAAGGCTCAAAATTCCATATGATGTTTCCCCCAAGTATGCATTACTCAAAAATCAAGTATTGGAGAAGTTTTCCCATTTCTTCTTTGTCATCTTCTCACTAGTCTTCATTGGTCACTTGTATCAACATTTGTTTTATGCTCATTCCTCTTGAATCATACATTTAGACTTTCATCTTGTAAAATCCTTTTCTTTTTAGGTTGCATCTTCAAGTTTCCAACTTGGTGTGATTTACCCCTTTTTCTTTTCTTCTTCTTCTTTTCTTTGGCCCTAACTTTTGCCTAGACCGCCTTTTTGGGTTTTTAGCCTAACGAGCTTCTTTTTTTCTTTTTTCTTTTTTTTTTCTTGATTGAATGAACTTTTGGGGACATTTTTCCCTCCTTGTATTTCTCAGCTTAATGATTTTCAGTCATTTTGATGCACTCTCTAGACTTCTTTCTTGCCTTGATGCACTTGCACCTTTCTGTGCTTGATGAATCTTTCCTTTTTTGATGAAATCTCTTTTAGATGAATCTTGTATTCCTCTTGGCATGATGAATTTTAGGTTCTTCAAACTTGATGCACATTTTGCTTTCTCTCACATTAATGGAGTTTCATTTCTCTTTCCTTGATTGAGTGAAAGCTCATCTTTCTTTGATGGTCTCTTATCTTTAGCTTAATGAATTCTCTACTTGTCTTTCATGTCTTCTAGGAGAGCTTTATCAATTAGCTTCAAAGCTACAAGGTCGACTCCTCCTCAACATGAGATTTAAGTATGCATAACTTGATTTTTCCCACCCCAGGTTTAGATTTTAGTGGGTTTATGCAAAAAAAAGGCTAAATGTTTGAAGGCTCAAATGGGTTAGCAATGGATGATGAACATTCTAGGTAATAGGAAATAATTTGGTTTAACCAAAAATGACCTCCTATCCCTAGTAATGCTTGCTTGTAGGTACAGTGACTTAAACTCTTTTAATAAATTCCTCTTAAAAGAAAAAGTATGAATGCTCTATTGGAGACACAAAAGTTTTTAGAAATTTGGAATGAATACATGAGCTTTTTGAATTTTCTGATGGATGGATTCTTTTTTATTGCCTTTTAAGACCATTTCTTCTTATATTCTAAGTCAAGTAGCAAAAGTCTTTACATGGATCAAATGAAATTAATCATCCCTTAGTACAAGTTGATTGCTCAAGCCTTTAAACATCAAGATTTAGAAAATGTTTTGTCCAAGGGATCCTCATGTACCATTTTGAAAATGAGACTTTTTTTTTTTGAAAAAAAAAAATCTTGAAATCCTTGAAAGAAAAAAATTAGGCCTTTAAGAAAAAGTCACTAGGAAGTTCAATGCCCCTAGTTCAATTTTTTTTTTTTTTTTTTTTTGAAAATGACTCAAGGACCTAATGCCCCTAATCTGAAGACATTTGAAATTTTTTCTCTTTTTTTGGGAAGATTTGGAAATTTTGATTTTTTTTTTTTTTTTTTTTGGGTATATTCATTCAATAACAAAATGCAACAAACAAGCATATAGAAGAAAAAGAAAAAATGCAACAAGCATAGCATGGACTTTATTGATTAGGAAAACAAACAAACTCTAAATAAGCAACCACATTAAAAACAAAAACTACGACTATCAAAAACTTGTGGAGTTGAATTTAGACAAATTCATATGGATCCACTAATGAAGGTGGAATAACGACTTGTCAGTCGATAAGATCTTGAATGTCATGCCTTAGGTGAAAACACTTATCTGTCATATGGCCTACCCCTTGATGATATTTGCAGTGAGCATTGGGATTATAGCTTCTAGGCATAGGATGTGGTATGGGCTTAAGATCCAATGGTTTCAACAACCCCTTAGCTTGTAGTATCTCCAAGGCCTCACTCAAGGTCATGTTTAATTCATCGAACTTCCTTCAAGGCTTAGGATTGATAGTTGAAGATGCTTGGAAATTCACAACATTAACCACTTCCCCATTGGTGGTGTGGGTTACTGCTTTCTTGGAAAAGTAGCTTTCCTCATTCTTTAATATGCCATTATTGACAACATCTTCCACTTGAGTACCAACTACGATCAAGGCTTTGAAGTTGGGAAAGTATTGGGCAAAGAGATGCTTATGGTATATAGGCAACAAATTCTTCACAACCATTTGGATTTGCTCTTCTTCATTGGGCCTATTTGTCATTTGGGCTGCCTTTGACCTCCATCTTTTGATAAAGGTTGAGAAAGATTCCTTGGGCTTTTGCTTGGTGGTCTCCAAATCACGCCTAGTAATGTCTACTTCTATATTGTATTTGTATTGCTTGTAGAACTCATTGGCAATGTCCTCCCAAGTGGGGATTCGAGAGTCTTCAAGATTCAAAAACCAACGAAGAGCAGCCCCAGTAATTTTGTTTTGGAATATTTGGGCCAAAAGTTCTTCAGTACCTCCTAAGGGTTGGAGGGCCCTTGTATAAATCTTCAAATGGGCTTTGGGGCAGCCTGTTCCATTAAACTTGTCCAAGCTTGGCATCTTGAATTTGGGTGGAGCTCTTACTTGTGGGAAGAGAGAAAGAGAATGCAGGTTCATGGCATCTTCCTTCCATCAAAACTTTTGAAATAGTTGCTCCATTTGATCCAAGCACTCCTTCAACTTTTTCTCACTTTCAATCAATCGTGGGCCTTGAACTTCATCATTTTGGAAAGTGGTAGTATCTTTTCCTTTGAGCTTTTGACTCAAAGTGTTGAACTCTTCATGAAGTTTGGCTTGGCTCGCCACCAAAGTATTGAACAATTCATGGAAGTTGGTCATGGGCTCAATCGATGTATTCTCTTCAACCATGGCTACAAGAAATGAGTTTGGCAAATGAATTTGGCGATGAGCTTGGTTGACTTAAGTTGGAACTTTAAAGGCCTGCACCTTGACTTGATTGGGCTTCTACTTGGAAAACTGCATGCACACATGTTATATTATCTCTAGAAAAACAAATTGGGCCTCCATGGCGAGTAGGCTTCAATCACAAGCATTTGGGCTTAGGTTCATTCATAGCATACATGGTTCAAACAATTATGATAGGCTCAAACGTTGGACTTGGACTCATCATGGTTCAAATAACGGCCAAACACATACGTAATGAAATGCAATTTACATGGACCAACCTAAAAGTAGGTTCTATGGGTCATTACAACATGGGTAGAAGGTAGGTTAAAGGTCCCCACAAGCTAGGACGTTGTACCTCCCAACTTGTGACATCAGGGGTGCCGCGTTGGTCCGAACGGTACAGTTTGTCCCTATGAACCACCATGACATAACCATGATAATCCTTGTTGCGGTGGGTGGTAGGTTCATCGCTGGGTATGTGAGTCTCAGGAAGACCACAATCCACGGCTAATACTACCAGGCTAGCACACAAATAAAATAAATTTCATTCAAGCAAATGATGCATGACATGCAATATAATGACATATTAGACATATTATATACAAAAAGAAATAAACAAACAATGACATGGTTGGCCACCATAACCTAATTGAAGCTTAGCCCTCAATATCCCCAGTGGAGTCGCCACTGTGAGAGATCGCGCCCCTGACCCGTTTTTATGGATGTTGGGCCAAACCCACGTGAATGGGTGGAGTCGTGTTATTGCCTCTCAAAATGGAGGTTTGACTGATTATATTTTCCCCCTTATATTAGGGGTTTTACAATGGAGTCGCCACTTATTTAATTATTGGAAAAATAAGAAAACCATTATTAAAAAATTCCTCATTTTATTAATTTGAAATTGAATTTACATTGATCATAGGAAATTACATGGCTTTGGTCCTAGATACAATCCAAGATAAAGTGCATGGTTTTGTTTCCTAGTTACAATCTAAAAATCAAAAATTACATGGATAAGCATTTGATCTACTAACTCTTGATATAAGTTCGGAGACTATGTTACAAGATGGAAATGTGTTAGGCACCCACCTTGCCCGGTGAAACCAGTCTTCTAGACTATGGTGGCCAACATTCATATCACATCATTCAATATGTTATCAATCAATTTGCATGTTGAATTTAAAGTGTGTGCATGTGATAACCCTAATTCAATTTATTAAGTATTGCATTTGGATTAAAAATAAATTCTTGTGAATGTGCGTGGATGTGATACCCTAGATTCAAGGATTTGAAAGAATTATTAAACAAACATATTTTTCATATTCTTGATATGGATTTAAGATCAAAACTAGTGATATGCACAAACATGTGATGAACAACTAAGAACATGTGAAGAACACATAAGAACAATTAAGAACATTCAAACATATTCAAGAGGATTTAAATAGTTACTATCATGCCTTAATTCTAAATTCTCATCATGGCAACGCAAAAAACAATTAGGGAAATGAATTATACCTTCATGCGAGATCCATATAGTGGAGGAGAAGACTCTTGAGGGAGGTCTTAAAGGTGGAGGAAAAGAAGAGTTAAGAAAGGAAGAATGAGTCTCACTCAATATCTTGAGTTTCAGGAAGACCAAGATATGACAAGACTACTCTACTTCACTAGAACTCAAGAGAGGAGAAGAGATGGGGTTTTTGTGCGCTTTAGAATAAATGAAAGGGGGGTATATATAGTAATGGTGGAGGAAATAAGAATGGAATGTCATTTAATGAGGGTTGACAAAGAATCATGAACCTAGACCTCATTTTAGCCTTTGGGGAAATCTGGTGCATTAAATGTGGAGATTGATGAGAGTAAGGAGCAAGCAAAGTTCGGTTTTCCCATGGCTGCTGTAATAGCTTGTAGAGTTAACTTTGAAAAATCATATCTGACTCAATTCTGATTGGAATTGTCTAATTCTTATACTCAAATTGAAATCCCGGATGTCTAGTTTCTGGGAAAATTAATTTCATTTACAGATTCAAAATAGTTTGAGAGATATCGATGAAATGGTGAGCAGAGGTCATTTGTTAGAAAATGGTTTCAGCACAATTAACATTAATAGGTCCCAAATTAGCTCCCAATTAACATTAAATGGCTCCAATCACTCCCATTTCAGACTTAATTGGTTCCAAATTTACTCTAATTAAAAGATAATTGTACAAATTACTCATTGAATAATTAATATTTAACTATCTAGTTAATTAGGTGTGTGCAACCTCATCATAAAATGTAGTCCTAACCAATCAAATTATGACACATCATCGATCTCAAATTAATTATACTTATAACCAATTGAAATCAATTGCTCATAATCACATATAATCGGACTTAATTTGTGATGGTGCATCTCAGCCATTAAAACTTGATTTGATGATAACTTTTGATTTGGTGGTCCGATTAGGGTTCATGACCAGTCGATTTGATCGTTACAACATCAAGATCATTTTGGTAAAATAAGATTAAGGATCTAATGACCAGAATCAAGATGTATATTTCCAATGTGAAATTACCCTATTACCCTCCATGTGAGGTTAAATGCGGGTTGCAAAATGAGGTGTCAACATGTGTTTTTTGAGTTCGCATACAAGTCCTCTCACTCCCACTTATAATTTTGCTTTGATATTTATTTGAGTTAATCCTTAGTTAATTTGGAAGTCAGAATTTGAGTTTATATCAAAACATAATCTACATGATTACGAATTTAAATGTGCCTATCAATTATTTGAATAATATCAATTGTAATTATGTGATAAGTTTCGATTATCATGATAATCTCCTTGAAATAAAAAAAATTTTAAATGATAAATTTGAAACTTAAAATTTTAGTTGTTCCAAAAGAAATTAAGAAAAATATAATTCATAATAACAATATTTAGAAGAATATGGACCACATAAAAAAAAGGATAATATCAAACATAAACACTAAAAATGATAAATTTATATATTTTCAAAAATAGAGAGATAATTTTTTTTTTATAGAAATTGTTTAATATTTTGAAAGAACAAATTATATACAATTAAATATAGAGAGTAAATTATGTATTATACTATATTATAAAATAATCATATATTCTCACGCATCGTGTGGGTTTACGACTAGTTTTTATAATTTTTGAAAATAAATTTGTTACTATAGGAGAAGCATTTGTGTAGATCCATAAATTTGTTACTATTACTTTGCTTTGCTTTTGGGTTTAGGTTTGTTTATTTTAAATGGGGTTTTTTAGTTTTTGTGTGTAGTGGTTATGAAAGATCCGTGTTTGCTGGGTGAACTAAAGAAGACAAAAATAAATTGTTTTATTTCTCTATTCAAAAAGAAAATCAAATTATAAAGTATAAACTGCAGATCCAGATATGCGGTTGAATGTGAATGGCGAGATCAATAGCAGGATAAAGAAATCTACCGTTGGAGGAGGGATGCGGTGACCACTCGTGGTTCTGGTTCAGTCGTGTCTCTCGTTAAATTTCTCTCTCTTCTTTTCATATGGTGATATTTGTATTTTAAACACCATGTGTGTTTCTGTTTGTGTATTAACGATGAACCAATTTCTTTTGTTGAGAAAGTAACGGTGGACCAATTGATGTATTAATTTGGCATAGGAGTAAAGTTTAAGGAGTAAATTAGTGAAAAGAAAAGTTCAAGGGTGTCATGACCACTCCTCTAAAGTTCAGGAGCTGTATGAATATTTTTTCCAAAAAGAAATGTCAATTAGGGAAGTAATAGAGAACATGATTTTAGATAGAATAAAATAGAGAAAAAAAACTCATGTGATTGACCTAATCTAATTTGTTGAAAATCTATAGCCGCCTCCAAATCTTGGGACTAAGACTTTGTTGTTGTTGTATTTCATGTAAGGTTTATCTAAATTGAAGTGATCTTGCTCAGTTTAGTCACCAGTTTATAAATTGATTCATTTGTGCCCTCAATGTGAAGGGTATCATCAATCAGTAAGGTTTATTGGGTTCTATAGGATACAACCACATTTATTGGGTTCTAGAAATAGTAATTTTGGAAAAACCCACAAGTTTCTTGTGTTTCTAAGGACAATGAAAGAAAAGAAGTTTGAGAAAAAGTTACCAAATAAATAGAAAGCACTATCTATATACAAAGGATTAAGACCCTTCAATAGGCACATTTTCATTTAATATGCATATTTTCGGTATTTCTTGAGGATGTCTCTAAGAGCATTACCTCAAGGATCACATCCCTTTTTTATTAAAAAAATTATGTCAAATTTAGTTGCAGTATTTGAACTAGAAAATCCGTGCTAAGCCTTCAAGGAAGAATTCATACACTGATTAAGTGCAGCCTTTGAAGATCGGTAAGAGTGCCAACCCCCAAGGCCATTGTCCCCGATGGATCCCACCCTGGCACTCAAATTGGCCACAACAGCAACATCCCTTTCAGTCCCAGTGCCTCTGCCAACTTTTAGGAGCGGCCACAGATGCTGCTTGTGCAAATCAACCACAATTTTTAGTCATACTATAAGCTATACAGTCTCAAAAAAGCTTAAACAACATGGTAGTTAAACAAAGCCCAATTGCAATAAAAACTTCAGATAGAAGCATTCCAATGATTGGCTTATTGCGAAAACAATTACGTTGTTTATTGGAAAGCAATTAGCTAATAGGAAGCTTATGCATCCCGATATTATTTGTAAAGGGCAATAGTGACAATTAACATGAGATAAGCTGATTTATGTGCATCTTGTCAAGCTAGATCTAGATGCCTTTCAACCCCACAACGTGAAGAAGTCTTCTTCCACACTTTTGTTTAAGAATATATATAACAGAAGCAAAATCATCCTTCCAATGGTCTTTGGAAAATTTGGTGGGTGGAGAGGGACATTGGACTTGAAAAATTGTCACCAGGTTCATTAGCCCAAGCTTCTAATACAAAGCAGGGAAATTCTGTTTCATGAGGCACCATGTCCTATTTGCCACAAACCCCCTACAACGACACATGATTGATCTTTTATTTATTTATTTATTTATATATATATATATATAGAGAGAGAGAGAGAGAGGTAATAATTCATGATTGATCTTAAAAATGATATCCTTTTAAGGGTTCTCAAGAGGGATAAGATAAGCATGCAAGAAGCATTGTGGATTTTTACAAATAGTAAAATGATATCTCATACCACCAGCTCATACTACACAACAAAATATAAAAGTTAATATATATATATATATATATATGTTGTGGGGACACCTAAAGTCCCTATTTTCTTCTTATTTCTAATTTTCATGATAGCTAGAGACTAGGTGATTATTTCTTATCTTGTTTTAGTTTGAATTCTTTCATATCACTTTTGCTATATATGTAGATGTATTCGTTTGTAAAGGAGTAACGGGTAAATAATATAGCTTTCTTCTTCCACAGTTTCTCTTTTGATGTTCTTTTTGTAAAAACCTTATATCATTTATAACATATAAAAGTTTAAGATGATCCTAATTGTTGATTTTGTATTTCCTAATTTTCGGTGGGAGCTTGAAAAATGAACTTTTCAGTTTAAAAAAGTGTTCCAAAACCATACCTTAAGGGTTGTCATCATCTTAGGTTATATTTTTTCCTTTGTTTGAGAACAAGTTGCAAAATGAGGCCTTTTTTTTATAGGTAAGAAACCAATTTTCTATCATGTTATATATGAATAAATGGACCCTTTCATAACTGACTTAACATGAGCCCATAAGGTTATTGGCCTTTTACTTAGGCCTAAGATCAACTCAAATAATTGAAATTTTCCATATGAAGAGAATATATATATTTTTGATAGGTAATATGAAGAAAATATTTCAATGGGATAAAGATCTCTTTTCATTGAATCCTCTAATTTTATCCTATTTTTATTTAGATGTAAGACATGTGACATTTAAAAATCAAATGAATACCTCGTGTCCATGTAACAGGGGAGAAAGAGATGACCATCATTTTACTAGCTCAATAATGTTTTAGTAGTGACAGAAATCCCAACGGAAACTAAAAATCAATCTGTAAAGGTGCTTCACAGCTATAGCAACAGATTTATCTTCAATGACAAGAAAAATGAGTCCACCAAGCTAGGAACAATATAACATGGACTGACAACAATCAAAGTTGAATAACCAAATCCTTATCGAGTGAAAAGTTTAACCAAAAGAAAATCCAATCATAGGATTGAATTCTGATATATGAATATTCCATTAAGTTAAAGTTTCAACTGAAGTGTGATCCTGCTCAACTCAGTCACCAGTCTATTAGCTGATTCATTTGTGCCAACAATTTCAGTTATCATCAGTTGGTAAGTTTTTCCCAAAAAAAACCCAATGACGGAAAATTTTTGCACACATTTTGAAAACGACAAAAAAGTCGTTATTTACTTTCTGAAAGCAATTACATCAGAGTAGAAAACAGAGAACCAATGGAGTTACAAAGGGAGAAATTGAATAGTCAATAGTTCTCTTAATTTATTAACAGATACAAATTATTAATCAAAACAATTGAGATTAATGACCAAAAATTTCAAACTTATAATTATTTAATATTGCATGCCTATAATGAATATGACCACTCACCAAGGAATTTCCTGGCCATCCCAGGCAAAAAACTTGCCATTGTCATGTCTCTTTGCATTGTTGATGATGCCTAAGAGCTTCTGAACTGAGAACTCTTTCGTGAATAGTTTGCCTTCTGGAACATTTCTTTGAAACGGCCTAGAAAGATCAGTGTCCACTGTGCCTGGGTGCAACAAAATGCCTATAATAGGATCCTTTTTTCGTGCAAACTCCACTGACACAGTTTTTGTCACTGCAAGCATCAGTTGAAAAGAATATAATAGTTCATCAGAACCACTATTTATTTGTTTTTGTTTCATTTGACAATGTGATTATTGATACATGTTTGCAATTGAACTTACCAATACAACGATACCCAACATGTTCAATGACATGTCTTAAATAGGGCATATGTATTAAAACAATTATCTGAATAAAAGAATGGGAATATGTTGATGAAACATATGACAGTAGCCCTGCTGGTGCAACTTTTTAAGTAGCCATAGAAAACAACATTAAAAAATAAGGCTCTTATCTCAAGCTTCAACTAGAACCATTGAAAAGGATGCTTCAGATCTGAAAATACCAACTGCTTGGGTAATGTTCTTAGAGAAGTGCTCAAGAAATGATCTCTTCTATTAATTCATATTGCAGCTTTAACCTAAAGTGGTCAAGGATCAACTCCTCTTTTTTTTTTCCTTAAAAAGTCAAATTTAATTTTGCAGTGTTTGAACTAGAAAATCCATGTTAAGACTAAGGAAGAATTCATACACTGATTAAGTGCTGTCTTTGAAGATCGGTAGGAGTGCCAACGCCCAAGGTGATTGTCTCCAATGGATCCCACCCTGGCACTCAAATTGGCCACAACCGCGACATCCCTTTCAGTCCCAGAGCCTCTGCCAACCTTTAGGAGTGGCCACATATGCTGCTAGTACAAATCACACACCACAGTTTTTAGTTATACTATAAGCTATACAGTCTCAAAGAAGCTTAAACAAAATAGTAGTTAAA
This sequence comes from Quercus rubra, assembly GCA_035136125.1. Taxonomy (NCBI): domain Eukaryota; kingdom Viridiplantae; phylum Streptophyta; class Magnoliopsida; order Fagales; family Fagaceae; genus Quercus; species Quercus rubra. Next base: position 54,605,162 of record CM068733.1, read on the forward strand.
CAAGCCCAATTGCAATCAAAACTTCCAATAGAAACATTCCAATAACTGGCTTATTGCAAAAACAATTACACTGTTTATTGGGGAAAGCAGTTAATTAAGAAGCAGCTTCTGCATCCAGATATTATCTGTGGAGAGCAATAGTGAGATTAGCTCATTTATATGCATCTCTTCATGCTAGATCTAGATGTCTTTCCAATCCCACAATGTGAAGAAGTCTTCTTCCACTCTTTTGTTTAAGAATATATAACAGAAACAGAATCATCCTTTCAATGGTCTTTGGAACATTTGGTGGGTGGAGGGCAAGGTCAACAGTTTGATCCTGTATGGGTTCATGAGTTGTATTTTCCCATTATGGACAGAAACAAGCAAATGATGGACTACATTTTTCATCTCATTGAATATCACTCAAAAAATATTCTTCAGAGATTTTGTTCCAACGTAATGAAACAAACACACCTAACAGGATGCAGGCATTGGTCTACTAAAACCTTTTTATTCAACATCAAACACAGTAATAAAATGAAAATTTTTAATGAGCATACCTTGATCACCATAATCGGACCAACAGCATTAATCTCATATGCAAGAAGCAAAGATGATTTCTCTACTTTGGTCAATGTTGTTTCTGTACTGCAAATAGAAGAATATGATTGACTGCCGGGCTTTAATAGAAAAAGTAAAATAATGTAACAAAATATCTTAGTTTCAGTTCACAACTAGAAATTTTATTGCATATATCAAAGCCACTACTAGTCTGGAAATCATGCTTCAAACAATGAAACAAGCTGTACCTGGTTGCAACACATCAGGTATTGAGAGAATTCCAGATGCATTAATAAGAAGGTTCAAAGAACCAAATCTCTCTCTAATAGACTTTGCAGATGCCTGAAATGTGACATAATATCAGGGTAAATAACAAATACTAAAATTTGTTGCCTATAACTGGGAATTCTATAATCTTAACTATTAATGTACTATATCATTGACAAGACCCAAAAAAAAAAAAAAGAAGCAAAAGTTGCAAATCTTACAACAACCTTTCTCTCCTCTCTATCTTCCTTTTTCTTTTTTTTTCTTTTTTTGGTGACAAAACTAAACTAAACAACCTTTCAACACCTATATCAATAGACCTCCAATTTTTCTGTACTTACTTTGCATTTCTACCAAAGGCCTAAGAATTTTCCAAGAAATCTCAAAAGTGCAAAACCAATATCATTGAAAAATAATGATTGTAGGAAAAGAAAAATTATTGATTGCATCAGTCTACTGAATCAAGGTTAATAGATTTAGATAGTTGAAAGGTACCAAACTGAAAAAGTACAAAAATCATCTTGGAAAGGTCAAAATGAAAAGTTTTCCCTTTGAGTAAGTGGTCATATAACCTCTATGGTGCTTTCAATGGTCAGATCCAATGGTAGAATGCTAAGTCGTTCAGCAAATCTATTTTTCAGATGTAGAAGCCCTGATGCCACATCAGGATTACGGCAAGTAGCAACAACATGCCTTTCTCATTCTTCTCCAGCAGCTGCTTAACCTATATGAGGTAGAAAATAAGTCACATTATTACAAGGATTTACTTGAATTAATGCTTCATTGATTTAATTCCTATCTCTTAATGGTTCATTAGAGTCAATCTCAATTTAATGCAAACAAACTCTAAAAACAAAATGAGATTTCTGTGACCTTGTCGCACTGGAGGAATTCACTTAATTCAGGAATGGAAGTACTGGACCAGAGCACAAGCATCTACAGATTATGGCAGAAACAATGCAACTCAAATACCTAGAAATCTAAGTTAATGAATATTGACAACGGTTCTGATGCTCCATTAATTTCAGACTCTTTACACTCAAAATGAAGCAGTATCTGACAAAAAAGAGAGCGCGGATGCAACACAGTAGAAATTAGAAATGCTAAAGTACAAGTTCATAAGATCATGGAAGAGCCACAAGGATAATAATCAGTAACTGAAGACGTTCAACTTTGGCACCCTTAAACAACTTATCTCCCTTTGTAAAAACAACTTGAAAATCAAATTTTAGTAACTACTACTCCATAAACTCATGAGGGAGCCATAAAAATTACACAGTGGAAGATTTTTTATTCATCTGAAAAATTAAAGAATCACTTAGCAACTGTTATACCTATACACCCTTAATGGTGGTCTCCAAAAGACATCTAACACTCTTGTCTAATCATGACCAGCAATTTTGCATCAGACTTATTGGCAGAACCAGAAAACAATCAAAGCACACTGAATCAGAGTTCAGAACATGCTTCAAAGTTTATACCAGAATAACAAAGAGAATGACTGTGGATTGACCACCCACATTGGAGTAGGCCAAAAAGGACAAGAAGGCAATTTGTGAACCAGACAATTTTTTCCACATCTTGGCAGGTAAAAATTTCCACTACTTGACAAGTAAAGCCTCCTCTTAAAATCGTTGCTTTTGAAAATATTTAAATCAATACACCACTACATAAAAATCTAAGTACAAAATATTAAACACAACACTACTCAAAAAGTTCATTCTTCCCCCAAAGGTTGTAAAGGCTATTGACTAAAACTTCTGTGCTTTCTTGTGGCAGGGAGCTTCAGAAAAAGCTTTTGGGGCTAAGCTTAGTTGGATTTATTTATTTATAATTATCAAAACATGGAGGATGGTTTAGGTTTTAGAAAGTGATTGGAAAAAAGCCTTAGTAATGAGAAATATAATATTCTCCTTATTCGCTCTATCTGGATATCCATGGGTTGCTTGGTTTAAAAACCTATGTTTTGAGATGCAATTAGCTTCAGGATTGTCTCCTTAACCTTTTCAATGCTCTTAGTGCTGAAAGAAATTTCTGGGGTTTAAACTTTAAAGGATACAACTAGGCCTTTTCTTAAGCACTGGATTAGAAATGGGGATGATACTTCTCTTTGGTGAGATAATTGGCACTTTGCAGGGCCCTTGGTATTGAGTTTGCTGAAACTTGCAATGCCAAGGCAATTAGGGGTCCTAACTCCTAAGTCCTAAGACCATGTTTTAAAACAATGATTTAGTGATTAAAATCATATTTCCTAATGGCTTAAACTTTTGGGACAACTATTAATTTATCATTATTATCAGAGTAAGTAGTTTTAAGATCAAATCTTCCCCTCTCTACCTCCCTTCTAAAAAGTAAAAAATCCCACATGTTGACAGTAGGACAACTGGTAATTTTGACAAAACGAACCCCTAATTAGTCAAGAGTCTTGTAGCCAAAATGACACCTCCTAGTGTTTCCAATAGAGATATACAGTTTCAAATCCTCCCTCCCCTATTGTAACTATCGAATTATAAAAATTAAAAAAAAAAAAAATTAATAGTTGGTTATTTCCAATTTTTTATATCTTGAACTTAACCCTTGACATTAATTTTGGTAATTGGAGTTGGACATCAGTATCACAAAACATGCACACACTTAATAGTTGTTGACTGAAATTAACTCTAAATTAGGAAGAAGCTTTAATTTTCCTCCCTTGCTTTGACTAGCATTGGCAGGATGCAACATTAACAGAATGCCATCAAAATTTAACATTTTACTTGAGATGTTAAAATTCTAAGTGAATTTTTATAGAGAAATGTTGAACTCCAATAAAGAAGAACAGGAAAGAGGAAGTAAAGAAAGCTCACAAATTCAAGGCCAATTCCTCTGGAAGCTCCTTGCACCATCGAAACCCCACCTTCCCATTTCAAAGCAGAAGAAGAATAACAACGCAAACAAGCCTTGCGGGCTATTGATCTCAGCCTCAGCGGTGATGCCATTACTGTAAAGATAGCAGCAGCAAATCCAAATCAAGACCTGTTACAGAGTGTTAAGATGCTACAAAGAAGAATAGAAAGAAAGAAACGACAGTGAGAAAGGAGAAACGACAGTGAGCATACTACATGTAGTTTTGTATTATTGTGTATAGCTCTAGTACCTGGCATGTGGACAACACGTGACAGGTTGTTAGCTTTGTTAGTTGTGTAATTCTGTTAGTTAGTTTCAGAGGGTGATTAGTCAGTTAGTTAGTTCCTCTAATCCCCTATATATATAAATCGTTGTAACCATTATTCATTCAATGAAAAGATACAGAATTTTATCAATTCCACATTCTTCTTTCTCTCTTTTCTAATAATTACTGTGAAAGCGCGCTGGTTCACAACCAAAAGCTTCATTCATTCATGCATGAAATATGCCAAATAGATAAAGACAGAGATGAGAGATCTATACTATATATCTTTATGCACCTACGTGTACAGATCCTGGAAGCTGTTATTAACTACTCCAAACTAGTAGTTTAGCACTCTCACTCACCTTCAACTTTTGCAAAACTGTATGGCTGTTACACTGCCCACGTTGTTCCTTGGTACTCAAAGCCGGCATAAACGTTGGAGCTGATTCTTCAATACTTGGCTTGGCTGGCCCAAATCTATTTTGAGTACCATTGGCGCACAATTTCCCAGCTACCTTTTTGGGCCTAAACACATCCAACCCACCATCCTTACAATCTTACTATCATTGTACACACAACCCTTTTTTTTCTTTTTTTTTTTTGTGTGTGTGGTTTGTGTAGGTGATAAAAGCATATATCATTAGGTTCCAACACAATAAGTTGAAATACTATTGTATCTATAAAAACATGCACAAAATTTAGTTATAAAATTAGTTGTAACCTTAAGTTACAATCTTACTCAATATTTTTATCAGAGGTGAATTTTGACAAATCCATTATTAGATTACAATTTCTTCTTATATCTTTCATATTTGCAAAATTTCTAGAAAATTAAATATCAATAGTTATATCATCAATAAATTGTTTAAATTGTAAACTTTTGTAATTTAAAATTATAAATAAAATATAAATGTATAGGTCATATAGTAAATAATATCCGATCGACACAAAATTTGACATACATATTAAAAGCATAAAGAACATACAATTCAACGGTTGGATTTTCAAAATATATAATAATTTTTATTTTATTGAGTAAGATTATAGTTTTAAGCTATAACCAATTTTGTATTTAAACTTTGTCCTTAAAACATTTAACTACACTAAATCAACACAAGTTTACTTTAAAGTGCTGTGATATAAAGTATAAACACCTAGCTAGTTCTCTATTTTCATGGGTAATTATTAAGTATTGTGATATAATGTTCCCACCTCTCATATCTATATATACATATAAAACCAAAACTTTTAGATTTCCCACGTTTTTACACGTCAGTATTATTAAAAAAATAATAATAAATATCTTTTTCTTCCCTTCAAATACAAATTACAAATCCCGATACTTCTTTAAAAAAAAAAAAAAATCTCTCTTCTCATCTCTCTTCTCCCTCCTTCGAAGTAGCTATCGTCTCTCTCTTTTCTCATCCTTTCAACCAAGAGAGTGAATATGGGACCGTCTTGCCTGGTACGACCGATATATTTCGAACCGGCATTTTGACTGGCACTAATTTAAACACAAAAACGCAGTCCCTTACCAAGCAGAAAGAACTTCAGCCATTGCTGCTGAGAGAGACCTTCGTCCATGGACCAATACTTGATGCAATGGCTGCCAGTTATATGAGGAAACAAAGACAGATCTACAAATTGTATGAGGAAAGACTGAAAGAGAGTGAAATATTTTTTTTTATTTGAAATCAGAGCTTAATTTACCCTTTGTGGACGTGGAGTAGTGTGTCAAATAGTGTTGAGAGGTAACATGTGTCAGTGGTTGAAGCCAGCTGTGGAGCAAAGAAATAATATGCGAAGAAAAAAGAGGGAAGAGAGTAAAAATGAAAAATAAAAGATATTTAACATGTAGAAGACTAGATAAATCATAAATATAGTATTTTTTTTTTATGAATTTGATTTACTTTCAGTACTTTTTTAACAGGAAATCTTCTTTTATTTTAAATACACAATAGCAAGTGATAGTGAGTTTTAATCTCCACATTTTATTTAATTAGTGAGTGATATGATAGTTTCTCATTAAAATAAAAGGAAATTTCAGTTAAAAAAGTATTAGAGATAAGCCAAACTTTTTTTTATAAGTCTAAATTAATATATAGATATACATTTAGCTTGCGGCTTGGTTTAAAAAGCAATTTTTTTTAAAACTATTTAGCTTCTTTTTGCTACTATTTAGTTTATTTTTGTTACTATTTATGAGTCTCATTGTATTTTTTGGTACTACATTGGACCCATTATACTATTTCAGCTACCTTTTAGCTTTATCTATGGTACTTTCAGCAAAAAAAAGTTTAGTTTTAGCTAAATAAGCTATTCATAAACAAACACTTAGAGTGTAGAGTTTTTTTTTAATCAGGTATTAACTTATAAAAGAAAAAGATAAAAATTAAATAAAGATTAAAGATAAAGATAGGAGAGAGCAAAAATAGAAAGAATAAATCAAATCAAATAGGAAAAAATAGAAGATTTTGTGTATGATTGAATAATCTTCTAACTCATATTTAATAGTTTTTCCGTGCATCGCATGAGTTAGCGACTAGTTTATTATAAACTTCTTACTTGGAATTTGAACGATGACCACTTACCCCAACTCCAATTCCCATACCAATTCAGCAGCAGGCACCGAAGACATAACATAAGATTGCAAAACAAACATCCACGTTCCACCGCCTACTCAAACAACTACAACAAAATGGTCAATTTTTTTTAATAAATAAATTAGAGAGAAAAAAAAAATACACGAGTTTGACTGTTGAGGTGGACTGTTGGTAGTTCCCTTAGATCAATGGCTGTAATCAATCACCCTGATCTAATGGTGGAAAACTGGTTACGTCAATAACCCTTATATTACAAGTAGAAAAAAATAGAAAAAAGAAAAACCGCAAGGCATGGACCATAGAAACAAAACGAGGCACAGCCTTATCATCGCATGACATTACACATTGATAGGCAGAGAAGCAGCCACACATTTTTTCACATAGATTCCCTCTAAGCCAAATTTAGCTTCTTCTTTTCCACACCATAATGTGGACGGGTCTGCTTCAGAGCTTGAGGAATCTTCCAGCATTGGTATAATCATTAGGGACTGCAATGGACAGACTGTTGCTGCCTGCTGCAAGTCTCTTGATTCCCACTTCCCGGCGGAACTTGTGGAGGTGTTTGCTGTGGAGCAAGGTCTTCTTCTTGCTAGGGAATTACAGCTCTCTCGGGTAATGCTTGAAAGCGATGCTCTCACTGTGATTAATGCCATAAATGACTCTTCTTTTGGGGCTTACTTCGGGCATATCATACAAGACATCTCCCTTGCTCAATCATCCTTTGATTTCTGCTCTTTTAAGCATCTCAACAGGTCCTTTAACTCGGCAGCTCATGAACTGGCTCAATTTGCCCGTAGGAATGGCATTGTAAATTTGTGGAAAGGGGTTACCCCTCCTTTTTTAGTTTCTTTTGTTCAATCTGATTTGCTGCACTATTCTGCTTGACAGAACTCTTATTGTACCCTCTGCTTTTAGCTTGCAATATAAGGTCACTTTCAAAAAAAAAAAAAAAAAAAAATTATCCCCTCCGCTCTCCACATCCGCATGTACCCAAGTTTCATTCCTCACTTGCCTTTCTTCACACAGACAATATTGTATCTATAACCATAGGATTCCCAGAACGGTCTTGCATCCACTCTCACCAAAAAAATCACAACTTTCTGGGAGAGGTAAGATACTGATAATTTTTTTTTTCTTTTTTAAATTATTGGGTGTCATCATTTATATTTAAATATATAGTTTGTTTGGGGCAATTTCATTTCTGGGTAGCTTGAATTTTGTTTGTTCTATTTATTTCTGAACTGAATATACCAACTTTTCAGCTAATTGACCACCTGGGATTTGTAGAGGGTGGAGGATATGATATAAGGAATTAGAAAGGATTGAATTCAGGTTGTTGTTGGGGACTATTTTTTATAGACCCCCATGTTAATAATAGTAGGAAGTATGCAAGGAACAATGGTTTCTCTGGCTTCTATGGCCAGTTTTGGAAGTTTGGCTTCTGAAAGGTCACACTACTCATTGGTGAGGAGAGGTTGTTTGTCAAAAGGGAACTGGGTTAAGAAGAAGAGGTTGCATTGTGTGTCATTGCCTGTGTGTAAATATTCTGCCAGAACAGCAACTGACTTGGTTTCTGAACAAAGTAACACCTATAGAGGAGGTAAAAGTGATGATAGTGATGTTGGTTTTCTACGTAAGCCCACTCCTAAGCCGGTTTTGATGTTGTCGGGGTCTACTTGGGAACCATCAAGAATCAATGGGGATTCTGGTGATGGTGATGGAAAGTTGGGGGGTGTTGAGGAGAGGAATAAGGTGATCGAATCGCTTGGAGAGGTATTGGAGAAGGCAGAGAAGTTAGAGACTTCGAGGGTGAGTAAGCCAGGGAGTAGGAGTGAGAGTAGGGTTGTAAATAAATCTATACCATCTAACACAAATAGTACTTCGACGGCGGCAGCAACTCAGAATTCTAAAACTTTGAAGAGTGTGTGGAGGAAAGGGGACAATGTCGCTACTGTGCAAAAGGAGGTAAAGGGTAAGACCGTATACCAATAAGACAATTGTGAAAGAGGAGACTAAAAGGGGACAATGTCGCTACGGGTGGGGGAGTTCGGATTTTTTGTTTGGGGTAAAATTTTGGTATTAATATATTCGTTTTGAATCTAGGTAAAATATTGTACATATATGTAAATCTATATACACAAATATAGACATTAATATTTTGATTTTTTTTTTTTTTTGAGAAACAATATACTTTAATACTTGAGTAGGTCATAATATATAAATATATTGTATATAAATTTAACAACTTTTAAATATATATATTTGCAAGATAATTTTTTAGGGAAACTTATCATCTTTTAAACTCCAATGAGTATACAAAAACTGTTTAGTTTGATATTAAACATGTACAAAAAATGAATTAGGCAAAACAAAAACTACCTTATCTCTATAACTACTAGATCAATTAACAAATTTTATTGTTTTTTAAGAGTATTATTGGACTAACTCAAACATTGGGAGGGGGGCAACTTCTATTTTTGTAGCTAAATATTTTAAGTTTTAATACTTTTACATAATATAAAATAATTTTAAAAATTTTGGGGGGGCCACCATGCTATATCTCCACCCCTAGGACGGGGAAAGGTAGTCTCAAGCCCCTCCTTCTCCAGGGCCCCCTCAGCCACCTGAGACCACAACCACAATTACAAGCAAAGCCTTCTGTAGCTCCTAAGCCTGTAATAAAGAAACCTTAATTACTGGTCTTTTGAATGTATTTATTACAAGTATGCAAGGACTATTTTTTATAGACCCCCACGTTAATAATAGTAGGAAATATGTAAGGAACAATGGTTTCTCTGGCTTCTATGGTCAGTTGAGTTGGGTTTATGACTGCTTTGCTTGAGAGCAAAAAAGAACACTTAAAAATGTATTTATGACTGTTTTTGAATAAGAGCGATAAAAAGAGTTGAGTTGGGTTTTCGAAAAAAGAAAGGTAGAAAAATACAAGAGAGAGAAAGAAAGAAACTCAAATGCTTAAAGAGTATATGCAACCTTTGAATATAAAAAAATTATATTATTTTAATATGTGGTTGTGTGCAGGGGCGGAGGCAGAGGGGGGCGAGGGGGGGCACCTGCCCCCTCTGACTCCACCTAAAAAAACTATTTATATATACTTCTTATTTGTGTAGTTTTTTGCCCTCCTGACATTAGAATAGTAAAAGAATAAATTAAAGAAATATTTTCCTATTTCTACTATACACAAACTGTACCATGATACGAAAAAATAAATAAAATAACATATCTCCCACGTAAGTAAATCTAGAAACATAACAAAATTTCACAATATTTTCACAACACTCATGCTTTTAGTTGGAATGGATCTTAGAATAATTTATTTTATTTTATTTTTGACCTATAATGTACTAACATCTCAATTTGTTGTAAAAATATTATGAGATTTTGTAATGTTACTAAAAGAACTACTCCCCACTTTTATCAATTAGCCTGACACCGAAATAAATAGCCACCACCTATCACCTTTTATTTTAAGTCAAGGGCAAGACTTAAGTACAGTACTTAGGTGGTACTTAGGTGTTGTTCCTTAGATTCCCCTCTAAATATTTTACCATGTGAATTTTTTTCATGAGATGCAAGTATATTTTTTAGTTAAGGAATCACATGGTTGAATTTCAAGAGGAAAATTTAAAAAACAGCACTTAAGGTACTGTACTTAAGTTTTGTTCTTAAGTTAACGTCTGTGTAGCCACATGACTAAATCTTAAGAGGGGAACCTAAGATACTATACCTAAGTTTTGTTAGTTAAAGCCTGTGTACACTTTGACCATCATTCAAGGGTTTTTTTTTTTTTTTTTTTTTTCACTTATCCAAATTCCTTCCTTTCATTTCAGGTACCACCCGTGGAACTCAAATTTTACACAAAATAATAATAATAATAATAATAATAATAATAATATATAATATATTATTATTATTAATATTAATGTCTTGTTTGGTACTAAAGCAATAAAGCATCCATTATCTTTCTCACCTCCATCTTTTTTTTTTTTTCACAGTCTCAAAATTTGAGTTTTTACCATAAATCTAAATTTTAAATAAATAGAAGTATAAAGAAAGAAATTTGAAAATTTATTTTCTCAAATTATTATAAGGAATCAAATTAGATGTCTAAAATTTGTGTATATAGATTAATCTCTTACTTTAATTGTTAGTAACTATGAATTGGTTGTTTTACAATTGTTTAATTATTTTATAGTTGTTTAAATTTTAATATATTTTTTATGACAATTATTATTGTTTATAATTTTATTAGTAATATCGATTAATATTTTTTAATTTTTTTTTAATTATTGTCTTTTGATCTTGCCCCCCCTAAACTGGAATTCTGGCTCCACCACTGGTTGTGTGTAAAGAGAAAAAGTTAGCGGGAAAAAAGAAAGAAAATAATACTTTTTATTATTTTATTAGGTAATTTATATTATTTTATTGAGTTATATGTAAAAATAAAAATTTGGATGTAGAGTGAGTTGTAAAATAAATTGGTAAAATAGATAAAGTAGTGTTTGAGGATGCAAAATAGATTTTTTTTTTTTTTTTTTTTGACATTCTCAGATGCTAATGTTCTAAACTACAAGTCGCACTATAGTATGTTCAAGGGTTGAGCTAGGAGTTTAGGTTTTTGTGGGGAACCATGTCCTAAGCCTCTTCCCACCTTTTATTTAAATGCTATTTAATGTATATATGTATATATGTATGTTTGTGTGCAAAATAATAACATCATATCTAATTCCTTTTTCTTTTTATTGATAATATTTTGAACTCTCCTACAATAGTCGCGGAAAAAAAATATATGATTTGTATTATATACGTAGCCTTATAGTTATAAAATGGAATACCATCTAAAGATCTCAACTAAGGGTCCATTTGGATTGAACTTATTGTTGTTGAAACTGAAAACTGAAAACACTGTAGTAAAATAATTTTTAAATGTGTGAATAGTGTCATGGGATCCATTTTTAATATATTTAAATGCGTGAACAGTGTTGTTACAGTGCGTGAACAGTGATTTTTGTCTCATGCACAGTAAATTCATGTGATTTTATTGTTTAAGCGTTGAAAAAAAAAAAAAAAAAACACTGAACACAGACGCGCAATCCAAACGGGTACTAAATGTGCCAAATTTTATATATTGTTGTTTTTTTAATATTTATTTTAAAAAAGATCTATTGTAGTGGCTCCAAATTGGAATTGATCTTTCTATAATAAATTTATTAATTGAAGGAAAGCTCGGATGAAACTAGACACCATCTAAGTCCTGCACAAATAAGGATTGGCATCGCATTAGATGACGCTACGTTCCTCCTTGGATTGAGTTGTGAACTTGAAATACCAAAGAGAAACTCATCTCTCCATGACCGAATTTTCCCAATGGTCTTCCTTTTGTTAATAAAGAAATGAGTAGTTGTACATGCTCAGGAATGTGCGATTGTAGGCGATTTATTGTTGGACTGAACACTCCCTACAACTACAATAGAAGGAATCCACATTGATATTTTAAAAATGATTTAAAAATACAAAAATTGTACAATTTCAACAAAAATAATTATATTAAATCTAACTGGAAATTAAAAAAAAAAAATTTATTGCTTATGTTACAGTATATTTTCTATGTTGACCAAGTCTTGCTTAATTTCATTAATTATTTTTTTTATTTATATTAATATTTTTGGAATTATTTTTGTCTTACTTTTATTTTAATCTTGTCTTCTAAAGTAAAATCTGGCTCTGACACTATCTGTGTTAAAGTCCTTAATAAACGACCTATCGTTGTACAAAGAATAGCTAAAACAAATTGTAGCGCTTGTGTTTCTGTTATGGAAGCTGTTAAGTTAGTTATGGTTGTTAGGGCAGTTAATAATATGTTATGAAAAATGGCAACAAAGATGAGCAGTTATGCCTAGCTCTTGTTATAAATAAATAAATTCAATGAATCGGATATTAATTCTCTCTTTTTCATCAAATTTTCTCTTACTTATCTGTTTCTTTTTTCTCTTTTTGTTTAACTAACTCTCTTAGTTCTTTTCCTCAAAAAAAAAAAAAAAAAAAAAAAAAAAAAAAACAAACAAACAAACAAACTCTCTTAGTTCTCTTTTCATAACGGAGAAGTCTTTTACCTTCAGATTCTTGTTCATTGCTTTCATCTCAATCTTTCATCAATTTGTATGGAAGAAAAAAAATACCGCGTGATAGACTTTCTATAAGTTTTAGACCCACCAAATTCAATAGTGTTTTAAATCGGGTTTATAATACATTACATAATCAGAGTATAACTACAAAAAGGTCTAACTTTTATAGTTGTAGACTGGAGTTGTAAATAGCGGACATTAGATACATGCAACTAAAGTTTGAAAACATATGTTTAGGAGCGTAGCCAGGAATTTTCACATGTAGCCGGATTATACATTCATATGTTAGTTGTTATTTTATAAATATATTATATATATAAATTATCAAATTAAAAAGAAAATTTCTAAACTCAAATGAATATATAAAAATTATTTATTTTGCTATAAAGATGTACAAAATATTTTAATGAAGAATTTAGCATCTCCCATCAAAGTTATGCTTGAAAATGATCTTTCATTGAATAAAATCATCCATTATCATGCATCGCTTTAATCTTTAATAAAATGGTTAAAAAATTAATCTAGAAAAAATCATATAATTTTATGTCAATTAATAATCCCTCTAATGTATGGCTTTCACTTCCTATATATAACTATTCCTTTAAGCACAATAAAAAAAAAAAATTATCTTTAGTCTTAATCAACCATAACAAACAATTGAAAATTTAAGCAGATAAAATATATATTTTTAATACTATGTATAGCATACGTATTTACTAAAATCATTACACATAACTTGAGAAGATTCTACTGTGAAAGGGAAATTTTAGAAAAATATATATCTTCTCTCTGCAACAAACCCAAAGCATCTTCTATGAACAAATCACTATTGGAACAACTTATTTGGCATCAAAATTCAACCCAAAAGAAAACAAATCAATTTTTTTTTTTTTAAATTATGACGACAATGATGATGAAGAGAAGTAAAGGGTGAAGTTTAAAGATTAAAAAGAAAAAAAAAAAGAAAAAAAAAAACTCACTAAAGCCCAGTACACGTTTTCAATGAGTTTCTTTTCTTTGCCCCTAATGATCATGGGTTTTCAGTGGACTTTTAGTGTGTTGCTGAAAAACAAAAAAAGTTTGGTGTTGCATAGTGCACGTTTTCACACTTGCACACATGGGTTAGACAAAAGTAAAAAAAGTAAGAAACCCAAGTGAATGACATTTAGGTGAGATTTAAACTATTTAAATGTAAAGTCCATACTTGGGGGGACCCAATATATTTTGGAGGGGCCAACTATTAAGTTGTAAGACCCTAACTAATGTTTTAGACTATATTATAGAAATATTTTGAACATGCCTCCACCCTTGCGTATGCTGCAGGTTAATAGTCAAGACAATAACTTCCCATGTCTTTGAAAGTTCCGAAAAAAGACCTAAGACTTCATGAAAATGCATGCTGGCTCTTTCTGTATGTCATTAATTAACCTGCCAGTTTCATCAACCTTGAAGACGTGTGATACGGATTAGAAGACTTTAATGCCTGTTATTGTTTTCACCAAGTCTTTGCTAATTGTTTGGAACTACGTTCCAAAGACTTGGAAAATTATAATCTTGGAATTTTTGACTATAACAATTGTTTGATGTAGATTGCAAACTGAATGTGTGGCAATCAATAAACATGTAGCAATCATGTTATTGGAAAATTATAATCTTGGAATTTTTGACTATAACAGTTGTTTGATGTAGATTGCAAACCGAATGTGGGGGAATCAATAAACGTGTAGCAATCATGTTATTCAAGTCAGTTTTATGTCATTCATTTATTTTTCCTCAATTAAATTAGGAAAAAGACATTTTATAATTACATATCTACTCATTAGTATCCGTGCAATGATCAAGAAAATTAAAAAAAAATTTATTTATATATGATGCATATTTATTTAAGTTTAAACTATAAATTACATTCTTTAACTATATAACATATTTTCAAATCAATCATTTAAGTTTCATTTTCTTCGTTTCAATCCTTCAATTTTGTCCAATCCCACAGTTAGTTTTAGATTGTTCACTTCCCAAAACAATGTCATTTTAGTGAATTCAAAGAGGCAGATCAAATGGGAAGTTTAAATTGAAAACAAATTAAAGTTAAATTACTAGAGGAAAAAAAAAAAAGGTGAAACTAAATGAATTGAGTTGAAAACATATCAAAAATCTATGAGTGTAATTTGTGATTTAGCCTTTATTTAATATAAGTGTTAATCAATAAAATTTAATTAGAGAATTTGTAGAAAAGATATACCTTAACTAATTAAAATTTATTTATAGAAAGCCAAACCTAATTTAATTCAAACTTTATTTAGTGTTTGGTTGCATTATCTAATGTTGGGTTATAAGCTGACGCTAATTCGATTAACTAATTATACAAGTTGATTAATTAATTCAATTACATGCAAAGTCCAATAAAAAACATAACCATATCACCAATCTAGAGTTCAGTGTGCGTAGTAGAAAATAATGGGAAAACCTTCACAAGAAAAACCCCAATGAGTGATTATGTAGCTCCTGAAAAATCCACTAATAAAATTGAGGTTATAATTATAGAGATCTTACACAATCCCAAATATCAGTACATACCTACAATAGAACATACTGATACTTGATAATAGCTCAACTCCAACTTAGTTGGACTTTAATCTTAGTGGACTTCTTCTGTTAATTAGCATAGATCTCCTAACGATGTATCTAATGGTTGCACGGATCTCCAATCAACATGACTAGCTCTCCATAGCAATCCAAAATAGTTGTAGTTATTGGTGAAAAGTTCTTTGCAACAATAAACTTCAATAATGAATCCGAAGTAGCTTAGAATTACAAAATCCTAAGCACACAAAAGTCACAACAACTCTTTGTGAAGCGTATAGGATGACGGCTCTGAAAAATACTATTTAAGTCATCTTGGAACCCTAGTGTATGAATCCCAAAGTTGCCATGTCATCAAAAATAGAATTGAGAATTCTATTAATTTGAGGCTTGATCGATCAACTGTTATCAAGCTAGTTGTCGAGGTATAAATTCCCTCGATGGATTGGCTGCTTCCAAGTTATCTGTCGAGACAGCAGTTGCAGCATTGATTTGAGCAAACCTTAAGTAGTTTTGATTAAATTGATCTTTCTTGAACGCTTTCTAGACACTTTAAATTAAAACTTAATTACATAAAAAAGTGAGCTTTTACTCAAATTTTCTATTTACAAAAAATATGACCCTAACATCTA
The DNA here is from genome assembly GCA_035136125.1 of Quercus rubra. Lineage (NCBI taxonomy): Eukaryota > Viridiplantae > Streptophyta > Magnoliopsida > Fagales > Fagaceae > Quercus > Quercus rubra. Next base: position 54,621,084 of record CM068733.1, read on the forward strand.
AAAAGACAATAAATTTTAATTGGTTCAAATTAACAATTTACCACTAGTCGTAACTCCAAAGAGGTGGAGTTAGACCCTATTCTTTCTTTGAAGAGAGGAAAATATCATTAATCTTTGCTTTGATGATGGTGTTGATGGATGGAATGAATCCTAAAACTACTTGGGTTGGTGTTTATGAATGATTCCTATATAGACTAAAGTGTTGTGTGTCTGCTTTGAAATGGTGATGAAAACATGCAGAACAAGAAAGTGAATTTTGTGGCTATGGGTGGGGGGCTGGTAACCTTATAAGCTTTGGGTTTCTAGCAAGGTTTTAAATTCCATTCTATTTTGGTTAGAAATTTTCATTTAGGTTATTCTAATGCTTAATTCAGTGCACTTACGTGTTCTGTTTCGGTCCAAGTTCTAGTCTATTCCAAACTGTTTAGATGTTTTAGATGAATTCCAGATATTTTGGTCTCTCAGTTCCAGACTATTTCGGGTTGTTCCAAATTATGTTGAATATTTAAAACATTGAAGCCTGAATTTGTTATTTGACTAAATTTATTCCCATATCATATATAAAATTTTGTCTCAGTTAATTAGATATAATGAAATATTAAGTTATATATATATATATACATATATACACAGTGTGTAATCTCCAAATGGTGCACTGGTACTATAATATTCCGTTTCCTATAGTCAAATGTTTGTGAAATTGGTGGTATAATCTCATGCTCATCATCCATAAAATGAGAGAGAGAGAGAGAGAGAGTCATAGTATCTAATCATCAATATATATATATAAAAGTAGAGACTTCATGTGAGAGAGCATGAGGTTCTACCAAGTGGTGCATTGTATGACATTCTTTTTATTTAGGCTACTACCTCATCTAAATTTAACATTTATGTCAAACTGTTAAGTAATTGTAGATACATTTATTTCAATGTATTAATAAAATTCAAATAATTCATACATTTATAACTTTAAATGCTTTGGATTGATACAGATGGATCTAAAAAGTCATGGGAAAGGTAAGAAGTAAGAAAACTTTTCAATTTCCGGCATAAGACTAACTTCAATGCAGAATTACAAGAGTCGGATTCAATGAATTAGATAATATGATATGATTATTTGTCTCCACATTTGTCCAATATAAATCCCCATTTGTCCACATTTGTCCAATATAATTTCTCTCACAATATCTTTTGGTTCCCTTTTTGAGAGGTATGTTAATTTTCAAAACATTATGTTCATCTTAAACATTTTGTTTAGATTTTATGTATACATTTTTACTGATGTAGCATTGTAATGTGTTTAGGTTGGTTTTTTCATATTATGTGTCAATTTAGATTTTTGGTTTTTCGTATGATGCATATACTTGGTATGAATTTGTAGTATTTTTGGTGTTTTGGCTGCTTTTAGGAAGCTTAAATTGTGATATTACTATGTCACTATGGCATTATTGTTTTTGTTGTATCATGAAATTATAATAGTTTTGGTAAGGGTTTTGGCCTGGGTGACCCAGAATGACCCATGTGACCAAGGCCTATGGGCCCGAGTGACCTAGGATGGCCCATGTGACCACAACCCAACACTGTAGGGCTAGAACCAGTTCACTGATAAATATGTAAAGGTCTAGGGATACGTTCGGGGAATCCTATTGTGTTCAGGCTAGGTTAGGCCCAATATTAACTAATAAGCTAGAAGGAAGCTAGTAAGGGGACTATCAAATTTAGGTTGGCAACCAAACACTGTTAATGCCTTTGGGAAACTCACTGCTGAACACTATTTGGCTTCTGGAACAAGTTCCAAAAGAATCCTCAAAAGGAATGATGATTCTCTTGGGATTCTGGTAGGGGTGGGAATGTGTGTGAAGTGGTGGAATAGTATTGATGATTACCCCGCTAATGGGATACTATAAAAGGAATGGCGAGGCAAACAAGAGGGGTTGGTTGAAATAGATTGAGGGAAACACAGAAAAAAGAAATAGGAGAGGGAGTAAACACGAAGGGAGGAGAGAACAAAGAGGGTAGAGAAAGCAAGAAGCAAGATCTAAGGGGAATAGGGTATTGGGTTGAGAACTATAGGAATGTTTGATTGTTGGGCTGTCAAGGCTATGTTTGAAGCACAATCTGTAGGACTGTTAGGAAACCCACCGACAAATGAATTGGGAACCCAAATCCACTGTTTACATAGTAACGTTGGTAGGTTTGGGTCACCACAGTTTTTATAGCTAATTGATTAAGATATCATTCTTTCAATTTTCGCCCTATTATAATTACGATCTTAAAAATCAAACTTTTCTTCAATTGCAATGTTAATGTGCCTTAATTTTATTAATCATGTCAATTCTGAAACTAAAGAAAAGCTACTTTCAATGACATAAAAATTATAGGTGTTGATATAGTGGAGATAAAGATTCTAGTGGTATAAGAATGTAGAAATTAACACCATAGAATCTATATATAAAGCATAAATCATACATGAAAGACACCTATGAACCAACAAATTTGTAGGTGACAATGTTAACTATGCGTCTATATGACTAACGATAATAGTATTCATGAAATCAATAGGTTATGAATAATTTCTTACAAAATTTATCAAATGCATTGTGCATCGCGTGGGATATCGACTAGTACATGAAAATTTCTGTACTTTGGGACTAGAGTGTTGATCAACACTTCGGCCTCCATATTGACCATTTTATCATAATTTTTTTGGTTGTAATTTTTATAACAAATGATAATGGGAAGTTGTGACAATAACACATACATGATAACTGATAAGTAGTTTGTGAGTGAAATAATTTTTTCATCACACTCCTAGGTATTAACCTTTACCCAAATTATAGCGGGTGGAAATTATAAACATTTACTCAAAAAATAAAACTATCTATAAGATGATTCCCTTCTTTGGACTGGACTTTTATGTGGTTTAGAAATACCCCTAACCCTTACGTTTAACAGGAAAAAAAACTTGAGGATAACCTAGTAAAAATATACCTTAAACTCCACTTAAAATGCCTACAAAATAGGACACTTTCTTATTAATCCATATCTTCAAAACAAACTTATCCGTTTAAAAAAAAAAAGAAAAAGAAAAATAAAGATACTAGACCAAAAAAAAAAAAAAAAAAACCTCATTGCACCCGCAAACAGTGGCGGCTCTAGGAATTTTCTTAAGGATGGGCCATTAAGAAACTTAAATTAAACAAAATTTAATATAAAAAAAGAACTTAAATATATTAAGTTATCGAAAAAAACATACAAATATATGAAGTTTTACAATTTTCTTCTTCGAATTTTCATATTTTGAAATCGTTTCATGATAGTTTATTATTAGTTGTCATTATCTATTGTCAATGTAAGTCTGACTATTTTATTTTGTTAAGTTTGTATAATATTTTTTGTTTTTATACAATTGTGGTTATATATTTGTCATTGTTTTTATAAAATATTTTAAACGAAATGACAAAACTCGACCCCACTTGCACTGTATAATTATTGACCCATACAACTATATTCATTAATGCATAAATAATGCATTAAGTTATTGTTTAATTGTAGGATAAGTTGATATGTGATCAAGGAGTGAACAAATATTTTTAAAAGTAAATTAAATTAGTAAAGCAATATTTTACATGTATAAATATTTTTTTTTCAAGCGCGTGTGATGAGGTTAATATTTGTGTATATATATATTTCACCCAAGTCTTTATTGTATTATCAAGAACATTAAATAAATAAAAAAGGAACATTATCCTATTGTGCTAACTAAAATCCACCAAAAACTGCGTTTTTGACAAGTTTGAATGCAAGAATGCTTTCGGCACCTGACAAGTTTGAATGCAAGTTATGCTTTCGGCACCTATAAAAACAGCATGTATGGAATGTTTTCCATGCACAAACACGGTGCTCTCTTACCCCTCTTCTAGGAAAAATACCAAATAGTGGGAATATGGATTTCCTTGGGATTCTGGTACAAGTCACTTGGGTTGCTGTGATGTTATCTGAATTGGCAGCCGCCGCAATAGCATTTCCAATAGCGCTGCCCAACTGCCCCGACAAGTGTGGAGATGTGGAAATTCCCTATCCTTTTGGCCTAAGAGAAGGTTGCTACATAGGTCAAAACTTTTTCGTCAATTGTACCAACTCGTTCGGCCCAACTCTGGGAAGCTTAACGGTTACAAACTTTTCCCTCGAAGGCCAGGCTAACATCTTGATGTATATGACCAAGGACTGTTATAAAAAGGGTGCGCTGGATCCGGATCTTAGTACATGGACAGACGAGTATCTCGACTTGGGCCTCAATTTCACCGTCTCTAGCACTCAAAACAAGTTCATTGTCGTTGGCTGTGACACTGTTGCATACCTTGATTTCCGGCAAGATAATGAAACTTTCTCAACCGGCTGCGTTTCCGTTTGTGAAAGCAGTAGGTACATAGTCAATGGGTCTTGCTCTGGTGTTGGGTGTTGCGAGGTAGATATTCCTAATGGGTTGAATTATGTTAATTTGGAATCCCGCAGTTTCAATAATCACACAAAAGTAGGGGCTTTCAATCCTTGTGGCTATGCATTTATTAGCCAACAAACCACGTTCAATTTCTCCATCGATTCCCTCCAGAGTCTACAACACCAAAAAATGATGCCGGTAGTTCTTGATTGGGCGATCGGTATTGAGACATGTAAAGATGTCGTGAACAAATCAAGTTACACATGTGTGGAGGTAATAGCACTTGCATCGATTCCGACAACGGGTCAGGGTACCGTTGTAAGTGCATGGAAGGCTACCATGGGAATCCATACCTCCATCTCGGTTGCCAAGGTATTAATTTATGGATCTACACTAAATTTTTAAAACAAATTTTAAAAGAAAAAAAAAAAAAAAAAACTAAATGACAAATTATTCCTTCTAATTTTAACATATATATATATATATAATTTTTTTATAAATTAGATAGAGTTTCAACCTATAATTCACTCCATCATAATTGCTCTTAACCTCTTTTTAGGATGTAAAAATTTTTTAGTCTCATTTAAGGTGTGTTTGGATATTACTTATTTTACTGAAAATATTATAGCAAAATAATTTTTAAATGTGTGAATAGTATCGTGTGATCAATTTTTAATGAAAAAGTTGCTAAAAAAAGGTTTATGGGTCTTATAAATAATACACAAGACCCATTGGTGTGACATAAAGTCATAGAAACACGCTTCTCCCCAAAATAAAAAAATAAAAAATGCTAAAACGCTGGACGTGAAAGTTTTCATCCATATCCAAACAGATACTTAGGGTCCGTTTGGATATCGCATATTTTATTAAAAATACTGTAGAAAAATAATTTTTAAATGTGTGAATAATACCATGAGACCCATTTTTAATGAAAAAATTGCTAAAATAAGAGGTTTATGAGTCCTGTAAAAAGTATACAGATCCACTGAACAGTACCATTTTAGTTGAGGTGGAAGCTTGTCAATGAGGAAGTGGGTCCCGTGCATAGTGTACGGGACCCACTGACAGGAGAGATCCCACATTCATGTGCTTCTCAATTAAAAGAAAAAAAAAAAAAAAAGAAAGAAGAAGAGGAAAACGCAGACACTGGGGATTTCATTGCTATCCAAACACCTTTTTAATCTACTTTGTCTCGTTGGGGATTTTCCCGCCTCAAAAAAGTGACCAGATAGGATGGATCATTGCTCACCTCGCTTTACTATTAGTTGTGTATAAATAATTTTTATTTAAGCTATTTATTCATAAAATTTAATTTTTTTTAATAAATATCATATATATATATATTTTAAATAATTGATACATATTCTATTACCACTTAAAAAAAAAAAACTTTTTTTCTCTTGGTACTTTCTCAATCATCTTTGTCCACCGTTCTTTTCCATCTCTACGTTGTCAATTTCGAGACCACCTGATTAAGAAGAACAAAATACCTCTCCATCCATCTAGAACCTATCAGGCTCTGACCTTGCCCCCTTCTTCTCATAAAAGGGGAATGTGATGGGGACGGGGCATGCCTAATCTAACCTAGCCTTGCTTTATTGCCATTCCTAGTTTCCTACTTATTTTGAATTGAGTCTTTCTTTCCTCTTCAATTTCAATGGAATTCATGTATAGTGGAATTTTGCTGTCTATTGCCTACCTCCATCCATACAAACAACGCATTTTGAAAAGTGGAAAGCGTTAAAAACAACGGAAATATTGCACATAATTAAAAAGAGGGATTGAATTGAAAATAGATTAAAGTTCAAGGACTGAAATGGAAAAATAAAAACAATTGTATTGAAAAATTGTCAAAATTAGAGAATATAATTTATCAATTAAAAAAGAAAACAGAAATTGAAACTCTTTTAAACTTCTTATATTTAATACTCTTCCATTTCATTTTAATAATATGTCATTTCTTCTCTAAGCAAGAAGAATAAAGGCACTTATGACTTTACCCAAAAAAAAAAAAAAATTTATTGGTCATAAATATTTGATTTCTTTTGATTAATTAAAGTTCTTTTTAAGTTAATGATGAGTTTTACATCTACAGACATTAACGAATGTGAAAACCCCAATCATTGCAAGCTCCAGGGAGAAAAATGTATTAACGTACTAGGGAATTTTACTTGTTCTTGCATCAAGGGGTACCATTTGGACGTAAGTGCAGGAATCTGTGTTACCAATCAATCATCACGACTAGTTACCCTCTTAGTTGGTAAGTATACTTATTGTATTGCACCCTAGCACTTGATGATATGCCTTTGGAATTTGCATTTGATTGTGTGCGGATGAAGCTTCTCATTATTTTTGGGGAATCAGATCCTCATATTTGATGGTAATCGATTATTTATATCTATACTATATATAAGAGGATTTACCTCTTTCAATTGGACTTTTATATACCATGGTTTTGAAGTAGAGTTGTGGTATGCCTTTGTCTTAAAACTCTTTTACACTCCCTTGTGTATGTATGTTTGTTTCAAAAAAAAAAAAAAAAAAATTGCTGAACTTTTATGTGATTTAAAAATATCCTCAATAATGAAGAGTAACTTCATTTAGAAATAAGGTCATAAATATCAAATAACAAATTTCATTTTTAATTCAAAAAAAGAACTCCTAACTTTAGGATTTTTTTTCCCTTCATGTTCAAAAAAGAAATTACAGTTACTGTTTATCTCTGAAGTTTATCCATACTATTATTTAAGAGGTTTCCCCTATTTGGGATCCTCACTTTTTTGGTTAAAAAATGCCTATATACCCATATTTTTAAGTAGAGACAAAACTAAAGGACAATTCGGTAAAAATACAACTCTAACTCCTACTAAATATTGCCTAAAAAATAGGGTCACTCTTCTGTTAAATTTCAAATTACTTTATCCACTTAAGCACGTGAGGCTAGTCCTTTTTATTTTTTTTGAAAAATAAAAACTTTCTAAATTATAATAGATACAAATTATTAATCTTTACTCAAAAAAATAGAAGAGCCTTTGAGCATGCGCTTAGAGGCTAGTTATCTATATGAGAATTCCTCTCTTTGAATTGAACTTTTATGTGATTCAAAAATACCCTTATTAATGAAGGGTAATTTTTTTTTTAATAGAAATAGAGTCATAAATGTCAAATAAAAAATTTTATTTTGAATTCAAAAACAAAACTCCTAAAATTTAGGATTTTTTCCCCTCACGTTTATCTTTTTATTCCTTAAAATCTAGGGTTTTTTATTTATTTAATTTTTTATTTAATTTCTTTTCCAACCGAATAAAAGTAAAAATCCCCAATTTAAAAAATCAAAAAAATAAAAAAACTAAGAGAACTTCTAAATTTTAGCCTTCTTTTCTCTCATGTTCATCATATTTTTCCTACCCAAACTTTTCTCTATATCACTATACCACTTTCAAACACACATTTAAAAAAGAAATTACAGTTATTGCTTATTTCTAAAATTTATCCTTTTTATTTTTTTGAAAAAAAAAATTCCCAAATTATAATAGATGTAAATGATTAATCTTAGAAGAGTTTTTGAGCACACGCAACGCGTGTGTTTAGAGGCTAGTATTTAATGGGTTTTTGGATGACCTGACCTTAGGACAATAGTAAGTGCTCAAAATTTTTAAATGGGTTTAGTGAGTTTGGATAGAAAATTTTAGACCAGTTAGGATTTGTGTTTGAGTTTTATACCTTAAGTATTTTAACAACAACAAAACCTTAGTCCCAAAATTTTGAGATTAACAAATTTAGCTAGGGTTGACCACATGTATTCTTACAATGATTTTCAAAATCTTATATTGAATTTTCAAGAGTTTTTATAGTGGCATAAATATAATGAATTATTATGGAACTGGAGTATTTAGGATGCATGATAATTATTGGATTATACTGTAAATAAAGTTTAATTTAATCTACAAAAATTACTAAATTTAGTTGAAATAATTTATATTTTCAAAGTTAGGTTTTTTAGTTTTTTTTTTTAAATTTATAAAAATGATAAAATTAGAAATTTAAGTAGATTCAACCAGTTCCATCTAGTTTGATTCAAAACAAATGTATGTTTTTGGGATTTTCTAAATTCAAATGTGATGCCTACAGAATAAAACTTTTAAATTTTTAATTGGGTTTGAGACAAGTATGTAAAAGGAGAAAGTATAGGGCATAATAAAAGAGAAATACTATGTCCACAATTTTTTTACAATACTTTTGTTCTTAGTTGTAGTGGATCCCAGCATAATCTTATTTTATTTTATTAGTCGCTAACCCATGCAATGCATCAGATAGTTAACGATTGTTAAATATTTTTACTATGTTCAATGCCACAGTTAGTTAAAAATAAATGAAATTAATATTTATAATACCAAACAAAGATATACATATTTTGAAAAAAATAATCATATTGTGACCTTTTTATAAGATGAAACAAAGGCATACTATAATTTTTCTACCATGTTTAAACTTTTATGAAACATGGAACAACAAAATACAACAACTTCATGATGAAAGAAATATTAATAATTTCCTCAAAGGCCAAAACTAAGATTTCAAACATGAGAATAAAAATTTTTGGTGGCATTCATTACCTCTAGCTTTCTATTAGCATTTGTTCTCAAAAAAAAAAAAAAAAAAAAAAAAAACTCTTTTAGCATTTACTCCACATGTAAAAATTCTAGAATCAAACATGGTGTCTAGAAATTTGGATTATGGAAGTAAAAATATCAAAAAAAAAAATAAAAATAAACACAAGCACATAGTATTAAAGAAAAAAAAAATGAAAAGCAAAAGTAACTACGAAAGAGAAATTCATATAAAAGGTACCTTGACTCCTTGAGGGTTGAGAATGAAGGGTTTGTAGAAACCAAAGAGCAAAAACGGCAGAGAGAGGGTAAATCACATAGAAGGTTTTGGTGTGGTGCTCTATATATATAGTAATAGGTCGGTTTGGTTTAAAACTCTTCAAATTATTGAGTAGTAATTGATTTAAAACTCTTTAGTTTGTTGAATAGTAGTCAGTTTAAAACTCTCATTTTGACATAATAAATAAATTAATAAAAAAATAATATGTAAAATTGTGGGACTACCGAAACTTATGTGGCAAAATATTAGAAGATAAACTAATAGTTTAACATTTTTGGCTATTATATATTACATAGATAGTGATTAGGTCAAACTTAAATATTGTAACTTAGCTGCGGTATATTAAGTTCTCTAACTAAATTGGTTGCCATGACCAATAAATACAAATAATATTGTCTTTTTCAAAGACAATAAAATTCAACCAATTCAGTTATTTTTTTTATATTTCAATAGTTACATTAGGGGAGAGAATTTGAATCCTGGATGTTATGAATATACTAGAAAGTACCAATTAGTTGAGCTACAAAGCTCTTGGCATCCATCTAGCTACAAAAATGAACAAATCTACACATGAAAATGTGATGTCAATGCTATTTAGGTGTTCATTTTTTCGTTAGGGCTGCACAAAATTTTCTGTCTTGTTTCTCTCTTCTATTCAATTAAACTACATGCACACTGTGTTTTTATTTTGGACAGAAAATACATTCATTAAAATGGAAAAAAAGCAATACAAACAGATATGAAAAGAAAACAGTTCAAATACCAAAATAAATAAATCATTAAAAATGAAAAAGGAAGTACATTAAAAATCACTTTTTTTTTTCCCTTAGTGTTGCACAAAACGTTCTGGCTTCCATTCAATTAAACCACAAACACTGCATTATACAAAGAGCAACCGCATGACACAATTCATATTTCAATTAGGAATAGTAATCCTTGGGTAGAGTTTGTAGTTTGTGATAGGAAGGGTGGGAAGATTATTTTTGTAATGGGAAGTTTCATTGTACACTACATTCTTCTATAGGGAAGAAGTGGGAAGAGTTTTTGTTTGTAGTTTGTCAGACGTGAGGTGGGAAGTTGTCAGTCGTGAGATTGGAGTTTTTTTGTCTTTTAGAAACTGGTTAGGGATTTGTATCTAAGTCTCTAATGGGAAGTAAATCAAGTAATAGAAAATTTATCTGATAGTTTATTTGTTTTTGAATTTTATTGTATTACGATTTTAACTTCATTTTTATTTTTTATGAATAAAAACTATCTAATTAAATTAGCAGTATTTTGACAATTTAGATAGTGATAATTAACTTTTTAAATTCTCTTAATATATAAAGATATTGTATATAGAGATAATAGAATATATTGTATTAGTTTATCTATTTATATTTGATAGTAATGATTTGGGCTATCACTTCTTTGCCTCAAATGTTGAAATTTAGATGTTGACTTGAATCTCTTAAATAGGCTCAAAGATGTGAACTTAAACAAATAGATTTGTTTTCTTAGAATTTTTTTTTTGATAGAATGTTTTCTTCTTAGAATGTGATTTTAAATTACCAATGATATCGGGATATCCTGTAGTAAATCAACATATTAAAATCTGTTGAGTGTATCCCAAAACTGTTATAATTATAGGACAATGAATGAATGCTGAGCACAACCTTATTGAGTTCTAGTTAATTTAAGAAAAAAGCATTTGGCCTTCAACCAAAAAAAAAAAAAAAAGTATCTGTTTTATATCTTTTTTATTTTTTATTTTTATTTTTTATATTGAGCATACCCTCCTTTGAAATTTTTTTCTGGCTCCGCCGATCAAGAATCCTCTAAACTTATCTGTTCAAGGGCTTGACTTAACATTATGTATATAAAACATTTTACTTAACCAAGGAAAAGGGAAAAATCCATGAAATATATTCGGACAAAATTGTTGTACTGTGTTTTGATTATTTCTTCAACTACTGGTGTGAAATAGTATAAATTTCTCATTAAGATCAACAAAACTAGGTTTTAAAAAAATAAGTTTTGTCACTAGAGTGTACATTAAATTGAATTTTCATTTTTTTTTTCTGTTTCTAAATTATAAAAAAATTTCACGACCAATTCTTCCATCCACTCCTATTAACTTTCTATAGTACTTGTTATACAAAAATTATTGGTGATATTATTTAGCCATTATTAATATTTTGTACTAGTGTATAACCCCATGCATATATACAAGTACATTTAAAAATAATCAAAATTATATATGTGTGTGTGTGTGAGTTTAAATTATACATTGTGTAAGTTGCAACTTACACCTTTTTTAAGCCATGGGTTCAAGTTACACCTGATGTAACTATAAGTAATGTTACACCACCCAATAACTTGTTATAAAATTCATAATTTGAAAATCCCACTATTAAATTACATGTTCTACATGTTCTTGACATTTATGCTAATTTTCATGTTAATTGTATGTTATTTATTATCTGATCCATAAACTCATTTTTTATGCATTATTTTTAACTACAAAAACTTGAATTTAATCAATTGACTGATGACATGACTATAAATCTTTTATCACATTGGACTATAAATCTTTGATCACATTGAAATTTTGTAAGAATGGAGAATATATGAAGATAATATAATCTAACGGTGGATTTGCTAAAATTTGTATCCAGTTAAAAAATATTAAGTGATGTAATATTGCTTAAAATTACACTAGGCGTAATTTGAACCCAACCTATATATGTATATATATATATATATATATGATTTGGAATCTAGACCTTTCGGTTTTTGCACCCAATAATTCACTTGTTACAAAAATTAAAAAATTATATAGGACATATGGTACAAAATTGAATTTTTGCATGAAATCCAATTTAAAATATAATTAAATTTAGACTTTTTGATTTTTGCACATAATAATTCATTTGACACAAAAATTTTAAAATTAGATGGGGCACATGGAGCAAAATTAGACTTCAATTTAGAATCTAATTGAATTCTTTACTTTGGCTTTAAATATATATATATATATATATATATATTTGATAGGGTGCATTGACTCTTGGGTTTTTGCATATAATAATTCAATTGTCACAAAAATTAAAAAATTAGATGGAACACAAGGCATAAAATTGAACTCCAATTGAAATTCAATTTAGAATTTAATTGAATTTAGACTATTTAATTTTTGCATCTAATAATTCACTTGACACAGAAATTTTAAAATTAGATGGGACACAAGACGCAAAATTAGACTTAAATTTGGAATTTAATTTGATTTTCTCTATGCTTTGGCTTTAAATAAACTAGCTTGTAACCCTATACATATGCATAAATATACTTAAAAGATATATATTAAGATGTATAATATAATTCTTACGTACATAATTTAAATATTATTAATAGTCATTTATATATATTTTAACTCTTTAAAAAGTCTTGTAAGAATATTATTGGTAGAAAATATAAATTATACATTTTTTTAATTTTTTTTTAAATTTTTTTATGTTCATTAATTCTAGATTTTTTGATTTTTGTACGCAATAACTCACTTGGATGGATATTTATGATGTGGTCTAATATTTGATTCTAAAATTAAGAAATAAAACTCTCTCTAAAAATAAATGATTTAGGATACATGGCGCAAAATTGAACTTCAATTGTAGAATCTATATGGGTAAAACTTAAGTATATTACTTAGCTGCTGTTCCTTAGGTTTGCCTTTTAAGATTCTGCCAAATAATTATTTTTTTATCACACGATAAAAGTATATTTTTTAGTTAAGTAACCAAATAACAGAATTTTAAGAGAGAAACTTAAAAAACAGCATCTAAGGTATTGTATGTAAGTTTTGTCCTATATATATAAATTAATTAATTTTATAGGGTGCATTCTTCTAAAAAAAAAATTGATATGATGCACAAGTATAAAGATATTTAATTAATCTCACATGGTCTAAAAGATTAAAAAGAAAAAGGCAACCATGAGTCGCACTTTCTGATTGTTCAGCCACAACGGTATATAACAAATAATATTTTGTTTCTTTCAAATATAATCAAACACTAAGTGTTGGCATAAGTGATTCTCAAATTTAAAAAAAAAAGAAAAAAAAAGGGTGTTGTCAGTATCTCTTCGATGTACTTTATAATTATGCCAAAAAAGCTAATATTCTATTTCTTTCTAATGTAGGTATTGGCATAAGCGTCATAGTTGTGCTTGTTTGTAGCTCTTGGTTGTATTTGATAGTTAAGAAAAGACAGTTGATCAAGCTTAAACAAAGATTCTTTGAACAGAATGGGGGTTTAATTTTACAACAGAAACTCTCTAAACAAGAAAATTCAGCTAAAACAACCAAAATCTTCACCATGAAAGAGTTGAAAAAGGCTACCAACAATTATGATGAAACTCTAATCATTGGCCGGGGAGGGTTTGGTACAGTTTATAAAGGAATTTTACCAAATAATATGATTGTGGCCATCAAGAAGTCAAAAATAGGAGATGAAAGCCAAATTGAGCAATTCATCAATGAGGTAGTTGTACTTTCCCAAATTAATCATAGGAATGTGGTTAAATTATTAGGTTGTTGTTTGGAGACACAAGTTCCTTTACTAGTTTATGAATTCATACCCAATGGTACTCTCTTTGAGCACATTCATCATGAAAGTAAGGTGTCCACCATATCATGGGAAACTCGTCTTAGGATAGCTACAGAAACAGCAGAAGCACTATCATATTTGCACTCTGCAGCTTCTCCACCTATAATCCATAGAGATGTCAAGTCTTCAAACATATTGTTGGATAGCACTTACACAGCCAAGGTATCAGATTTTGGAGCTTCAAAATTGGTTCCCCTAGACCAAACACAATTAGCTACAATGGTGCGAGGAACTTTGGGATACTTGGATCCTGAATACATGCAAACAAGTCAATTGACAGAAAAGAGTGATGTTTATAGCTTTGGAGTGGTCCTCGTAGAGCTATTAACTGGAAAAAAAGCTCTTTCATTTGATAGGCCAGAGGAAGAGAGAAGTCTAGCTACATATTTTCTCTCATTTTCCAAGGATAATAGATTGTTTGAAGTTCTTGAAAAACATATAGCAAATGAAGAAAATGTTGAGCAACTAAAGGAAGCTACAAATCTTGCAAAGATGTGCTTAAGATTGAAAGGGGAGGATAGGCCTACTATGAAGGAAGTAGCAACAAAATTGGAAGATTTAAGAAAGATGGAGAAGCATTCTAGAGGCAATGTTGATTCTAACTCAGAAGAAACTAAATTCTTGCACACCAAGACATCAGATTCTCACAATTATGATGTTGATAATCAAGCATCATTGGATTTTGATGATGGGAGATAATCTTATCTTGATAGCATATCCTTGGTAGATATAATACAATGTGGTTATAGTATACTTTCTTGTATTTGCATCCAAAATGTTTTTAGGAGCTTTATCCTAAATCAAAACTTCTGCCAATAATAATGAAGGTTACAAATAAATGTCATACTTATTTATTTCATATTTTCCCTTATATTTTGTTTTTTCATCTATGAATATAAATTAGATTTACATTTTACGGAATGGTGGATAACCCTCCCCTCCTTTAATAAAAAAATGTAGCCACCGTACTGTAACTTTCCACTTAAGAAACTCTATGCTTGTGTTCACCGCAGGATTGAGATCAACTGATGCATAACTATCAAGGGTTGAGATTAAGAATTAAAAAACATAACTTTCAATCTCAGCCCTAAATTAAAAAAAATGAAAAAGTAACTAGAAAAAAAAATTGTGTGGTGAGAGTTGAGGTGAATTGCACTTGGTACACTCGATCCAAATCTGTTCACCTCATACCATTCATATTATTATTATTATTATTATCATCTATATATATATATATATATAAAACCGAAGCCTTTGAAGTTTTTACAATTTTTCACGTCAGCACAATATTTAAATTAAATTATAAAATTTTATAAAAAATAATTATTTTTAAAATTATTTTTATTTTTTAAAATTATTTTTTTAAAACAAACTTAATAAGGAGTAAAACTCTATTTCTCTAACAAGTCTAACTTAAACTCAAACTCAAATGTTGGTAACTTATCTCTAAATTTGCAAGATTTCATTTAAGAATTAATTTTTTTCTTAAAATTTACAAACTGATTTCTTTTTAATGGAGAAAACACCAAATTGTAAACACTCAATAGTTCTCAAACTATTTGTAGCCGCCTCCTTTCTTATTGAAACCCTATGTTATTTTGTTTTTTTTTCTTTCAAGGAGATTGCCTTTATGTAATAATACCACCATAGGAACCTACAGAGAACATCTCATGGACAGACACATCACCAAAGATGCTAAGAAGCCTAAGATCTTTACAACAGGTTTGGGTGAATGTAGTTCTCTTCACGTAAAGCAATAAGTAATATAACAAACAGGTTTGCAGCAAACTCTTTTTTTTTTTCTTTTTTTCTTTTTTTTTTTAGACCCGTTAAAATTTAAAATTTATTGCTTCATGAGTTCAGGTACTTTTTTCTTTTTCTTATATTTCTCTTTTGATTAGTCATATATATTTTTTTAATTGTTTCAATAACTTATTCTTTAGTTATATTTGAACATGTTTAGCAGATTTCAATAATTATACCATGCATTATTCTTTTGAAGGTAATCAATTTTTTATTTTTATATTTCTCTATTGTGTAATCATATACATTTTGTTTTGTTTCACAAATTTATAGAAAGTAAATCTTATGATTCTTTAATATTTTTTGGTCTTTCATAAGTTTTAATATTTGAATTATTCTTTTGATGGTAACACATCTTTTTCTTATATTTCTCTATTGTGTAATCACACACGCGTGTGCACGCGCACACACACACATATTTTTCTATAATTTGTAGGCTCTGAATCTTTTTATTCCTTTCAAAGGTTATAACAATGGATTATTCTTTTGAATATAACCCATCTTTCTCTTATATTGGCTTCTTTATCAAATTGTAACACAAATTGAAGTCATATAAGAACAAATCATGTAACGGTGTAGTTTCTTAATCAATTTAAGATTTTATTAAATTATTTTAGTCTACTTCACAATTAGGTATGTTTCCGTGCATAGCACGGGTTAGCAACTAGTTATTATTGTTATTACTACAAGCAAATGGTTCTCTGAAGGACTAATCATAGATTTAGATAATAGTCGTCTCATAGCCGAGATGGTGATTACGTACAGTGATGTTTTTGCATTTTGGGGTCTATGCTAATTGTAAATTTCATAGGGGTTTGTGTTTGGTGGCAGTGGTCATGGACGTGGAGTCATTCATGGACTTGGGGGCAATGACCCCCCCCCCCCCCCTTTTTTTATTTAAAGAATTGAAGTGTGTATATATATATATATATAGGTACTACTTTGTCAAATAAAATTATGTTTTTTTGCCCTCAATCATTATAAGAGAAATGCTACAACTACAAACTTTTTTTAACAAATATTGAGGTAGTTCTATCTTTTATCTCAAAAAAAAAAAAAAAAAAAAATTTGAGGTAGCAAATTCTTACTAATTTGCATCTTGGCTCATTGCTTACATCACTATTTTACTTACTAATAACCACTCATCACAACAACAATTTGTAAAAAAGTTTGTAGATCTAGTATTTTCCTCATTTTAAAGGCCATAAAAAAAATTTATAAATCTAAAATCTAAAACAAAATATATAAGCCCAAAAAATTAGCACAACAACAAAAATTACCGATAGCAAAGCTAAAAAAAATTAAGACCAGTCAACCAATTTTACCAAAAACAAACAACTTGGTCCTTTAAAAAATTTTAAACAAAATAATATTGTCCTTACTAGCAAAAGACACACTTTACACACACATAAAAAAATTAATAATAAAAGAAAACTCTTGCCGACTAAGCAGCAGAGCCGAAAACCAAAGCCATCGCATGCATCCAACAACAGAGTTGCCCTCCTAACTCCAAGTCTTGGCTTCTTCCTTGGCAGTGGTAGTTTAAAAACATTTATATTTATGGTGCTAAAAAATTTAGTTTTTAATAACTTAAAAGATACTTTATCTATTTATACACACCATTTTACAATACACTCAACATCAAATGTTCTATTTTTTTTATCACTTCATTTATAATACACCCATTTCATTGAGAGAGAGAGAGAGAGAGAGAGAGAGAGAGAGAGAGAGAGATTTTTTAATGAGAAAAAGTCACCAACACTAAATAAACAATAATTTTTTTGGGGAAATGTTTTGCTATATATAGGGTTATGTGGCAGCAAAAAAAAAGTAACATGTGCCTGAGGGTCATGTGCAATGCACATGACTAGGAGGAACCTTAGACACTTGTCACTTTCTTTTTGCTGCCCAAAGATTAAAACAAGCATTGAAGAGTATATTTTAGGCATGCAAAGAATTGAAAGACATGGTAAATATGTGTGTGCTGTGTGATAAATCTTAATCTAAGATCATGTGAACATGTTATTTGAATTGAAACCCTAGAACGTGCAAAACTAAGAACAACCTAGATCTATCATACTAACAATGAAGAATAGATGAAGAACTTGAAATAAAAACATGCTTGTGCTTGAATCTAAATAAACTAAGGCATAATGAAAAGAAGGTTTAGAAACCTTACTTGCATGCACTAGCACTTCTGAGCACTCCAATCAAAAAAGTTTCTCTAGAGAGGGATTTGTGAATAGGAAGTTGGTAACTTAAGACTAGGAGGACCAAGCTATCCCTTTTAGTGAGTTGAGACTAGGAGGTCCAAGACGCCAAAGGCACCTTCCTATTACTAACTTTAGAGAGAGAGAGAGAGAGAGAGAGAGAAATTTCAGGTTTTTCTTTAAAATTTTGGGGTACTTTGAACTTATACTGAAGAGAGGTATTTATTCTGAAGGTTGGGTGTGGGCACAAGCACTTGCGATGAGTGGTTTTGTCATGGGAAGTACACCTTGGCAAAGTGGACCAGGCGGAGGGTGAAAATGGATTCCCACCTAGACTAGGTCTAGGAACCATATGTATAGCGCCTTTATGTGAATGATTAATCTTACCAGAACGTGTCCAAAGTTTAGGTATGGGGATGGAAAGGTGTTAGACACCCAACCCTACTCGACCCATAGGTTGGCTCCCACTCATTGTGTTCCAAATCCTAATTCCATTAAAGGGTCCTCTAATAGGTTATTCTACACACACACACTAACAAGCATCTAAACACACAAACATGGCATCTCAATCATAGCATTCATGGCACAAGGTCCTAATAGTCGTCTAGCATGGCATTGCCATTATATCCATCCAAAGGCAACAAGTATAGTAGCATATAATCATGCCCACCCGACCTGTAGGTTGGCCTCCACTCATTGTGTTCCAAATTCTAATCCTATTAAAGGGTCTTCTTATAGGTTATTCTACACACACACACACACACACACACACAAGCATCTAAACACACAGACATGGCATCTCATTGCATTCATGGAACAAGGTTCTAATAGTCATCTAGCATGGCATTGACATTATATCCATCCAAAGACAGCAAGTATATCACAAGGCAGCAACATCAACAAAGCAGTAGCATATAATCATGCCCACGCAACCCGTAGGTTGTCCTTCACTCATTGTGTTCCAAATCCTAATCCCATCAAAGGGTCCTCTAATAGGTTATTCCACACACACACACACACTAACAAGCATCTAAACACATAAACATGGCATCTCAATCATAGCATTCATGGCACAAGGTCCTAATATTCATCTAGCATGTCATTGACATTATATCCATCCAAAGGCAGTAAGTATATCACAAGGCAACAACATCAACAAAGTAGTAGCATATAATCATGACATTTAATCAAGCATGTTCAATCACTCAAGCATAGCATCATAGCATTCATCAATCAAAGAAACCAACCATTATGTTCAAAGATGCATATTTATATACATCTCTTACCTTCACTTACCTCACTACACCATAATACCTTAGCACCTATACATTAATGCATGTTCATATTGTTCATCTAAAGCATACAAACCCTAATCCTTAATGTTAATTTATATATATATATATATATATATTTTAAATGTTGGCTGTATTCCATGAAAAAATTGTTGTAATTTCATTAATTTATTTCCTTGTATTTTGTGGATTTAATTGTAATGGGTTTAGTATTAGGTTAGTGAAGATTGCTCAAGATAGGTTGAATTTGTGACTAGCTCGCTACTAGTTCAGGATTGCAAAACTCGCAAAAGGCCATGTGAGGAGCACATGTGGAAGCTCAAGAGTAAGGATGTCTCATGAGTAACTTGCGACTTGGACAACCCACGAAACACTCTGACAACTGGGATTTTAAGTATTACTCTCCTATCCTTCTCCCACACTATATATACACTCATTACCTACAAAATTGTAAGGAGGCTATCAAATAGAAAACCCTAGAGATTTAGGTTTTCACTACACCCATCATTTAGAGAGAGCTACTCATCCTCAAGAGAGAAATCCTTGTAGTCTCTTCTCCTCCTCTCTCCCATTGTTATACCTTCAGAGACGATTTTACCCAAACACAAGCCATACTCATTCAGAGTGTAAAGAGTGTTTTGGAGTTTGAGAAGTATTAGGTCTTTACCAAATTAAGTCGGTAAGGCTTGGCAGTGCAATCGGGAGGGCATTGCGGGATCTGAGAAGCAAGTGAAGACAAGACTCCAAGAAGTCCGTTAGTAGCGGGAGCTTGGAGAGCTCAAGTACTTTGGGTAGATTAGGCTTGAATGAGTCTTTTTGGTGTCCTTATACTCCCTCCAACTTATTCACTAGTGGATCATTTTAGCTTGGAGGGCCATAGAGAGGTTTTTACACTGAGTTCTTCAGTTTTCCTTTTCAATAAAACATCGTGGTGTTATCTTAGGTTTGATATTCTTTACCCTATTGCCCTTTACATTTAAGCATTGCATCCTCATGTTCATCCATGTAATTGTTGAATGCTTTGGTTAATTAATTGGCAAATTACATATATTCTGCTTTAATTATGTTTAGCCTAAAATTAATCTAGCTGTAATTAAAAATTGGGGGTCTAAACTAGCTCTAGTATTTACACTAATGAGCTTTCACTTAATCTAACAATCCAAGCAATAAGACATGGTATTCTATTGACCCTAGACCTAAACATGTGAAAATGAAACTAACAGAAGCTAAATATGTAATTAAAAATGAAGCCAAAAAAAGGGAAAATAGTAAAAACCCTAAATCTAGGTTTCTATGCACAACTATGCGTGCGCATATATGAAGTATGCGTACGCATGTCTCGTATGCAAGCATGAAGCATGCATATGCATACACGCCCAAAAATACAGTTTTAAAGCAGCAACAAAACAATAATTTAAATACAATCTAGCATGCTTGTCTCCCTCATTCTTGTTTGTTTATTACAATGTTTTCTACCTTAATACTTCTGTTGTTAGTGTAGGTTTATAGCTTTCATATTAGAGGCATGCTAGTAATAAATATAATCTAGCATGCTTCTAATACGAAAGCTATAAACCTACACTAACAACAGAAGTATTAAGGTAGAAAACATATTCTTTTGAAAAATTTAAGCTTGTTGTCTTGTGAAAGAAATTTGCAGGATTTCAGTCTTTCTCAGAAGATTGGTGTAATCTCTCAAATACACTCTGATTCTCATGGATTTTCACCTACAAAGCCGAAGACTTGTGCTAAATGGGTAAGAAAAGATTCTCTAAGGTGAGTGTTGCTGACTTGTCCCTAATTTAATGCTTTCAATTGTTTGTGGATATTTTTTTTTTAAGTTGTTTTTTTATTAAAAAAAATCCAAAAACATTGAAAATTTTCAAAAAGACAAAAATATTTTATTTTGTGTCTAGTTTTATTTTTTTCTTGAGGATTGCATGAATTATGATATTTCTCTCTTGATTTAGAACATGCTTGACATTGTGGAGAAACTTGAATAGTATGTGTTATAAGTGCTAAGCTATTTTTGATTTTGTATGAGTATGTACTAGTTTGTACATATACTCAAGGGTTAATTAAGAAATTGATATTTCTTATTTGTGTACCCTCTATAGCTTAGTTAAGCACTATCATGCATTGTATTTGCATTGTTCATTTAGCATAATGTGTGCGTTTTGTTTTTGGTCATAAATATTTTTAAACCAAAAAGATTTTTGTATTTTGTATTTCACATCTTGGATTTATAATCAAGGATTTGCCATATTTTCTTTACATAACAAGTTTATGTACCTTGTTTAGCTTGGATGAGCTTATTTTATTGCACTTTACTAGTTTGAACTTTGTAATACATGTTGTGTGGGAAGATGTTTATAGTTTTTGATCACTTTGTCTTGATCTTGAAGTCACATGCCTTTGATTGTTGGACTTGATCTTATAGAGAAAGACATAAATAACCATCTCACCACTGTTTATTAGCCAATCATGAACACTTTAGTGTATATCGTAAGATTTTGTACTCGAGAAAATGTAGCACATGCACAAAAAAGAACATAAGGTATAACCTTGAATTAAATGCTAAAATTGGTGTGTACATTATCCTGGCTATTATTAATAAGTTTCTGATCAAATAAAATTGGTGTGTACAATATGAGGCAAATCAAGAAACTTACATGATTGCAAGCTTTTATTCTATGAGATATGGGAGTTATATGATGTAACTCTTTATATGATAGTCTCTCTCAAATTTATGTGATGAATTTTGTAGAAATTGTGATTGCTTACTATTCACATATCACCTCACATGTATTTCAAGTTATTGCTAGTTGCACACACTATACAAGTTACTCTTTGCTAAACTTTGTACATGTTATAGTGTGTGATCTTGTTATGGCCATCCAAGATTAAAAGTTCCTTAATTTTAATGAAAAATGTGTTTAAATGTTTGAGCTTTGAGGACAAATTGATTGAAACTCTTGTTTTTGGAAGATTTGGGTTGAATTTAAGTGTTTTTGAACTTTTCATCTCATACTCATGCATTTTATTTATAATACTATGCTTTGAGGAGTTTCTGCATTAAAATGCTCTGTTTTTCTAAAAACTGATTTTTCCAGATTTTCGATCAATTGAACCTATTGCTCGACCGATCGAAATTGCAATAAATTTTTTTGGTTTGATTCTACCTGACTCGATTGGTATTTGATCGATGCTCAACCGATCAAAACTGAAAAATTTTCAGTTTTTAAGTATTTGACCAATCTATTTTTTTTCATGCATCATTTATGTTTAGGATTCACATGCATTGCATTGTTTTTGTATCCATTTTGCAGTTTTGCAGTCATATCTCTCATTGGTTTCACACATAACATGCACACACTTTGCTAAATTTGGTACTCAACTTGATTTAAAAATTGATTGATTCATTTTTGAGTCCTTTGTACATTTTAGTATATGCTATTTTTATGTGTGAACTATAGAAAATATTTTTCTTAAGAGATATGATGGATAATCAATGTGCAAATATTTTCTCTACTCATGCAACTGTTTATGGGTCACATAGTGTCAAGTTTGCATTTATTGAAAGAGAGAATATTTTTTTCATGTGTATCCTCAACTTAGTTTTTAAGTTTGGTTTGTGTCTTTTTTATTTTCCCCACCTCCTAAATTTTTTTCCAAAACTATTTTTCCCAAAACTTGTTTTGTTTTTCCTATTTTTATTGGGGGAGAAGAGTTTTTTTTTTTTTTTTAAACCTTTATTGTTCTTAGAGGGAGTTGTTGCTCTTCATAGGGGGAGTTTCTTCCATTCTCTATAGAGCTGGTTTCTTTTGTTTTCTTGATTCTCTATTTTCTCTTGACTTTTGTTGCATATGTTTTCTGTTTGCTTTGTGTTTGAGTTGTCTTTGTCAATACGTGACAAAAAGGGGGAGATTTAGATATTCCTGTTTGTTTTTTTTAGGGGGAGTTGAAATTGTTTTTGTATTTCTGTTTCTTGTTTCATTTGTGCTACATTGATTATTGATTTATATTTATGAGATTATTCATGATATATGTCTTATGGTTTATGTTTATGTGAAATTAAGAATTTATTTTCTTTTTACTTGTATTTTCCACACATGCGTTTATGCGTTTGTTGAGTGTTTCAGGAATATACAGGTTGATTCGGTCGTGCTGCTGTCTACACTTGCAACTGATAGATAATAGTTAGGTTGAATTTGTTATTTTGGGCTATGTTTTTGTAATGGGCTATTTTTTTGTAAACTTTGAGCACTTTGTTTAGTTTGTGTTTTGTCACGGATTGCCAAAGGGGGAGTTTATTAGATTCTAAGGAATTAGGAACTAATGTATTAGAACTTCAATTTGTAATGTGGCAAACCATGATCAAAACGTTTTAGTTTTGTTTTAGACTTGCTCAAAGTATGTTTATGTGTAAAGTTGGAATTGAGTGTTCTGCAGGATTTACTGTGTAAATCTGCCTGGCTCGATTGATCGAAGTTTGTACAGATTGTTTTTGTGCAGAATTTTCCAACTCAGCCCAAGCTCATATGACGTGTAGGGTTAAGTGTTTTACTCATAGTATATAAAGGAAACTCTAAGCACATTTTTAAAAGACTTTTTAGGGAGAAAAGAGTGTGCCTCTTTTTGTATCTAGGGTTTTGTACCCAAAAGCTCTTTAAGGTCTTTGTTGCTTTTTATGCTGTGTGTGTGAATCTTTTGTGAGATCTAGAGGTTTTTGCCTTCACAGACACTTAGGGTTTCCAATCTCAAGATTGATGTCGAGAGCTTGGTGATTAATTCAGTTGTAGATTTAAGAGCTTAAAGATATACAAGCGGGAGTGCTTGTGCTTGCTGGGAATCCAAGAAAGAAGTAGTCTGTGGACTCGGAGTTGTCACGTGGTCGTGGTAGTAAGTTTCTTACTTGAGGTAGCAATAGGATGTTAGTGGTCTAAGTCAATATTGTGTAAATTTCAATTCTTTCATAGTGGATTTAGTTTTACCTTAAGGATAGCTAGGTTAAATCCTCTTCAGTTTTTTTATTGGTTTAGTTTTCTTGGGTTATCATATTGTTGTGTTCTTTATTTTCCGCACTTTACAATGATATGATATATTTTGGTTAACCTAGGTTTGATAATTTGACTAAGTAATCACTTGGCTAATTAACTAGGTTAATCTGGTTGTGTTTTAAGGGATCTAAAAGCGTACAGATGCTATCATTGGGGAACAACAATCAAGTTGTAAGGAGTACAAAATGAGGTATCTACATTGGGGTCAAAGATAAATCTCAAGGTAATGTGGGACTCAAGAAAACTAGTGTTTTATGAGTGAAAAATATAGTGGGCAAAGTCAAACTGAATGGGGAGCAAGCTAGAGAAAAAAAGGAAGAAAATCTAGGGGATCTTGTCTAAGTGCCATCATCCTCCCAGATCTATTCCTTTTCGGTTCAGTCTTTTTTGTTTTGGTTTTGATATGACTTTCATAAGAATTTCAACTTTTTTTTTCCAAAAATTCTTGGTCCTTAAGCTCAAAAAATTAATTTTAAATATGTTTAATTAATTAGTTTGTACTAATTTTGCAAGGAATCAACAATGCTTTATCTTGGTTTAAATCAGGTGCTTGCAACCTTACCATGAACTATATCCTTAACCAATAGCATTATGACACATCATTTAATTTAAATTGAACTAAAACTAGCCCAATTAGAATTAAGAGGTCATAATCACGTATGGTTGGGACCTAATTCATGCAAGTGCACTTTACCTTTAATTTTTTTTATTTTTTTTATATATCTTTTAATTTGGTTGTCCAATTAAGGCTCATGAACTGTCGTTTTGATTGTTATGAATTTAGCAACCATGAGGTCAAAAATTACAGTTCTTCTTTGTAATGTGTTATGCAATGGGATGCTTGGTGCAATACATGTAAGGTTAAATGAGAGTTGCAAAATGGAGTGTCTACACAAAGCTCCTAAAGAGGCAATCTTGTTTTTCTCTAAGTTTGTCGTGTAAGCTCAAGTTGTGTGATAAATCTTAAGTAGAAGACTATCTTGTGTGTGCACTATGTATGTCTTCTATGTGTTTCATAATTTTTCTCTTTTAGATTCTATATTACATATCATGCTTAACCATAGTATTTTCTAGTGGGTTACAATAAGCTTAATTGGTAAATTATACTACTCCACAATTTAGTTCTAAGAATCATGTGGTATACTAGAGGGAAAAACTCAAACAATTATTAATTACTGTAGTATCATTTTTTTTTTTAAAATGTAGACAATGTGATAACATTTAAACCATTCTTATAATAACAAATTTTTAAGATTTAAAAAAAAATCCAATATCAGAATTCATCTAAAAAATCTAGAGGATGTTAATAATCGACTTTTTTTTTCCTAATTTTTAGTGGGAGCTTAAAAATGAACATCTGAGTTTTATAAAGTGGTCCAAAACCATACCCTGAGGGTTGTTAGGTAATCTTGTTTCCTTTCTTGAAAACAAGTTTTAAGATAAGACCTTTTTCTTATAGATAGGAAACCAATTTTTTGTAAGGTTAAAGTATTAGCAAGAGGCTAGATAAACTAATATTCCAACAAAAAATAAACTAAATTCATTAAATTGATGATGAATCATGCCCAACAAACTATCGTATAAAATTAACAAACGAACAATAGCTCAATACCTCTATTGAGCTATTTTTCATTAACAAGACTAAATAAATTATTATTATTATTATTATTATTATTATTATTATTGTGGATTTGGTTGTGGATTTTTAGATTTATAGATGTGAATGCATAAAGAAATAGAAAGGAAATAATATTTAATTGGAACATTGATATAGTATTGAGGCTGATGTAGGTGTATGTAAAAAAAAATAGAAAACTAAACTAGGAAAAGTGGAGTTTTTTGAGATATTTTGCCAATGATGTGTAGAGTTTGATGTGAATGTTCTTATGTATGAATAAATGGGCCCCTTCATCAATGACTTAACTTAGTCCCCATATGGTATTTTAATGGAATAAGTTTTCCTCCCATTGAATCTTCTAATTTTCTCTCATTTTTATAGATGCAAGACATGTGACATTAAAAATAAATAAATGCAATATACCCTTGTAAATGGGAGGGAAAGAGATTAAGATGTTAATAAACATGATGAAATTCGATAAATTTACATTAAGCTTGTCCCCCCTAGATTCGAAGTTTGGCTTTGTCCCTATTATCATTGCTCATGTTGTATTGTTCCTAGCTCATGGTACTCTTCTATATATATCTAACAGCTGAAACATAGAATTTAGGACTTGTTTAGTTAAAAGGAAAAAAAATGGTGTTTTCAGTATTAATTTTCAGTTTTTGTGGGACCCACTACCAAAAAACCGATTTGGTTGTGTTTTTATACTCAATATTCATTTTTAGTTAAAAAAAATGAATTTAAATACATAAAATGAATACAACTTTTGGCCATTTTCATTTTCAGTGAAAATGAATATAGTGGCATTCTTGTAAAAACATAAAGTTGGAGGGGCCCAAATAATTAATGAAGACTTCATATATCTCTCTCTCACTTTGTCTTCTTCTCTCCCTCACAAGTCAAAGAACCAATTTATCTCTATTTCCTTTGCATCGATTCTCTCCCTCTCTTCTTTGACGAGTTCTTCGTTGATGAATTAACACAAGGTAGCTTCGATGTTCTTCAAAGACTGGAAGTAAGCCACATGTTAGCGCAAGGCAATGCTATTTTGATGTAAGATCGTTCTATCTCTCTCCTCAACAAGATCAATTTCTCTCTCTCTCTCTCTCATAGTTTTTTTCTTTCTTTTTGGTGGGTTTATAATTCTTTCATGCATCTCCAATGTAGGGTAATGTAGAGTAGCAACAAACTATCGTAAAAAATGTGATTATTCTCTCTCTTTTGCTATATATATGCGTGTGTGTTCTTTTGGTGGAATTTTAATTCAGTTTTGCATCTTTGTTTTAAGTTGTTCTAATTTGGTTGTGTTTTTAAACTACTATATTTTTTTTTTCTTTGATTGTTAGATGTGGTCCTATTTTATTATAAATATATTATATAAAGATATAATGTATACAACTATATCTTTTAATTTGAATATTTATCTCATTATCTTTT
The DNA here is from genome assembly GCA_035136125.1 of Quercus rubra. NCBI lineage: Eukaryota > Viridiplantae > Streptophyta > Magnoliopsida > Fagales > Fagaceae > Quercus > Quercus rubra. The sequence continues at coordinate 54,648,481 of CM068733.1, forward strand.
ATTCTATAAATTTGTTATTCTCTCCCCAAAAAAGGTGATATACTCTCTTTCTTGCAACTCTTGATATGTTTTTGGTGTTGTATTTTTTGAATTCACATACAAGTCCTCTCACTCCCTCTTATAGTTTTGGTTTGATATTTATTTGAGTTAATCCTTAGTTAGTTTGGAAGTGAGAATTTGAGTTTATATCAAAACATAATTTGCATGACTACAAATTTAAATGTGCCTATCAATTATTTGAATAATATCAATTGTAATTATGTGATAAGTTTCGATTATCATGATAATCTCCTTGAAAGAAAAAAAAAATTTAAATGATAAATTTGAAACTTAAAAATTTTAGTTGCTCCAAAAGAAATTAAGAAAAATATAATTCATAATAACAATATTTAGAAGAATATGGACCACGTAAAAAAAAAAAAAGGATAATATCAAACATAAACACTAAAAATGATAGATTTATATATTTTCAAAAACAGAGAGATAATTTTTTTTTTTTAGAAATTTTTTAATATTTCGAAAGAAAAAATTATATACAATTAAATTTAGAGAGTAAATTATGTATTATACCACATTATAAAATAATCATATATTCTCATGCATGGCATGGGTCTGCGACTAGTTTTTATAATTGTTGAAAATAAATTTGTTAATATAGGAGAAGCATTTGTGTAGATCCATAAATTTATTACTATTACTTTGCTTTATTTAGGTTTGTTTATTTTTAATGGGGGTTTTTAGTTTTTGTGTGTAGTGGTTTAGAAAGATCTGTGTTTGCTGGGTGAACTAAAGAAGACAAAAATAAAGTGTTTTATTTCTCAATTCGAAAAGAAAATCAAATTATAAAGTATAAATTGCAGATCCAAATATGCGATTGAATGTGAATGGGGAGATCAATAGCAGGATAAAGAAATCTGCCGTTGGAGGAGGGAAGCGGTGACCACTGATGGTTCTGGTTCAGTCGTGTCTCTCTTTAAATTTCTCTCTCTTATTTTCATATGGGTTTAGGCATGATATTTGTATTTTAAACACCATGTGTGTTTCTATTTGTGTATTAGAAAGATCTGTGTTTGCTGGGTGAATTAAAGAAGACAAAAATAAAGTGTTTTATTTCTCAATTTGAAAAGAAAATCAAATTATAAAGTATAAATTGCAGATCCAGATATGCGATTGAATGTGAATGGGGAGATCAATAGCAGGGTAAAGAAATCTGCCATTGGAGGAGGGAAGCGGTGACCACTGGTGGTTCTGGTTCAGTCGTGTCTCTCTTTAAATTTCTCTCTCTTATTTTCATATGGGTTTAGGCATGATATTTGTATTTTAAACACCATGTGTGTTTCTGTTTGTGTATTAACACGCGACAGACCAATTTCTTTTGTTGAGAATGTAACGATGGACCAATTGATGTATTAATTTGGCATAGGAGTAAAGTTTAAGGAGTAAATTAGTGAAAAGAAAAGTTCAAGGGTGTCATGACCACTCCTCTAAAGTTCAGGAGGTGTATAGTGTTGAGTTAACGGAAGCTCTGACACTAGATTGTTGAACAAAAGACTGAACAAGAGAGCTTTTATTTAAAACTTGACTCTTTAAATTACAACACTTTACAAGCACTGATGCTTGACTCCCATACATTGACACTAGTGCACTGCAAACACGGCACTTACTCACCAAATACACTTGCACACACCTCACTTCTAGACAACTACACACACTAGCTCTTGACTCTATTTCACTCTACACACTTGCTACCCATGGCACACACTTCACCTTCTCATACAACTTCACACATCTCTCACTTGGTGCTTTATGACACTCTTCACTTCACACACACTACATCTATTTATACTAGATGCATGTTGGTTAGGAAACCAACTTGAAGCTTCTAGCTTCTTCCTTCTAGACACCTTATAAATTTGTGGCTGAAATTCACTAGTGTAAGGAAGCTTCTAGAGAACTATCTTGGAGAGAATTCCAAAAAGAGAGCAAGAGAAAAATGTTGGGAATTAAAGAGAAATTTCAAGAGAGTGAGATTGTGTGAGAAGATTTGTAGAAGTTTCTAGAGTACTCTAGAAATTTCTAGAGACAAGAGAGTTAGTGTTGATTTCTAACATATAGACATTTTTTCCAAAAGGAAATGTCAATTAGGGAAGTAATAGAGAACATTATTTTAGATATAATAAAATAGAGGAAAAAAACTCATGTGATTGACCTAATCTAATTTGTCAAGAATCCATAGCCGCCTCCAAATTTTGGGACTAAGGCTTTGTTGTTGTTGTATTTCATGTAAGGTTTGTCTAAATTGAAGTGATCTTGCTCAGTTTAGTCACCAATTTATAAGTTGATTCATTTGTGCCCTCAATGTGAAGGGTATCATCAATCAGTAAGGTTTATTGGGTTCTACAGGATACAACCACATTTATTGGATTTTACAAATAGTAATTTTGGAAAAACCCACAAGTTTCTTGTGTTTCTAAGGAAGATGAAAGAGAAGAAGTTTGAGAAGATGTTACCAAATGAATAGAAAACACTATTTAAAAAAAAACGTAGGCTTAAAAAAAAAAAAAAAATTGAAGCTGAAGGCCCAAACTGAACAAACGTGAAACTTATCTTAACAAATACAATGAATAGAAAGGCTGGAACCTGAAAGCCAAGTGCCCAAACCCAAATAATGAAATAAATTATACCTTAAGGTCCTTAACGCAGAGAACTCTCAATCTCAAAACCTAGAGCAGAGGCTCAGAGGCGGCAGAGCAGTTGAGAGAGACAGAGAGCAGAGAATCAGAGAAGGAATGAGAGAGGCAGAGAAAGCTTGCTTGAGCCTTGAGATGAGAGAGGCGGAGAGCAGAGAGAAAGAATCAAAGAAGTAAAGGAACGGTAAAACTAAAAATTTTAGGGATTTGAGTTGTTTTATTTGTTTTGATTTGTGATTGTTTTGTGGTTAATCTCTTAGACTAGATTTGTAGTTTATCTTGTTAATTTTTGTTTTATGTAGAAGATAATAATGTTATTTTTGGGCAATAATTTTGTTTAGAACCAATGTTTAATCGGATTTACCAAAATTTTTGTTTTGTGGTTAAAAGGATGGACCGGATATTTCTAATTCATTTGAAACTTTTTTTTTTTTTTTTTTTGGCCCCTACTACCCTTTTTTTTCTAAAATTTTGGGGCCTCCCTTCCACTTGGGGGCCTTAGGCAATTGCCTAATTCGCCTAAGGGTAGGGCTGGCCTTGATTGGTTACTTGCTTTTGGGATGCCGTTGATTCCGTTTTGGGGATGAATCTGAGTTATTTGGAATAGATGACCGTTGCCATTTTGAAATTTGAAAGTGCATAATGTTAATGGGGCCCCAAAAGGAAAATAGGAGACCTTTTCCATTTTGTGCTGAAACAACTTTTTGGCCATAGAAAGGGACATTGGACTTGAAAAATGGTCATCGAATTCATTAGCCCAAGCTTTAATACAAGCAGGAAAATTTTGTTTCATGACTCATGAGGCACTATATGACCCATGTGCCATGATCCCACTCTACTGCACATGAGACATGACATGATTGACAATTTGACACAATCTAAGGATTTCAATCAAGAATGAACATCTTTAAGATTTAAATCCGTCCATCCCAACTATTGATTTTTTTTTTTTTTTGAAACTCCAACTATTGAATTATTGAAAGAGAAAAAAAAAAGGCTAAATTACAAATTGCACTTTCTAACTTTATTTAAAATTCAATTATGTCTTCTAACTTTGCTTTGGTTTAATTTAGTCTTCTTAGGATTTGTTTGGATACCACTTATTTTGCTGAAACAGAAAAATTATTACTGAAAATATTGTAGATAAAGGTAAAAGTTAGTTGAAATAGTATTTTTGGACCCATAAATAGTGTCAAAAAGTGTAGTGGAGCCTATGAATAATAGCAAAAATAAGCTGAATAGTGAAATAATTTTAATTTTTCATTTTAATCCAAACACACACTTAATTTCAATTTTATTTAATTCAGTCTCCCTATTAGCCTCTGCCAGAAATGTTCCGTTATTGACTCTAAAACTATGTAGCTTTTTTTTTTTTTTAGTGATTTTCTTTACATTAAATCACTGAGTTTTTTTTCAACCTTAATATAAGATCAATTGGGTAGGATCTTTCTCTCTATCTCAAATTTTTTGGTTTCAACAAAATGATAATGAAATCGGTCTATTATTCTTTCCTAATGTTTCTCCAAAAACATGAGAGAAAAGCAAAGGTTCTTGGAATATTGGGTGATTCGTTTCAGGAGGTGCTACATTCCATAATTCATTTAAAGGTCTTTTCAATAATTTTTGTTTGCAAATTTATATGTTCAATTCTATTAGCCAGTTTATAATTTGTTCATTGCCTAGAAAATGGTAGAGGACTTTTTTTCTCTAACCAAAAATTTGCTTCAAAAGCTTTCACACCGTTACATATGGAACACCCTCAACCTTTTCATCTATGATGGCATTCAAAACCAACTTTCTCTATTATTAGAGGAGGAGGTACGACTATTGAGAGACTTTCACCAGGCCAATGCATCCAACACACCTCTTCAATAGCAAAAGGTTCAACCATATCGAGTAGTACTTGTGTGAATACCAAAACACCCATGTCTCCTTTATTAGAAATGTAGAGTGTAAGCCCCAAGGGGTTATCTTAGTGGTTCCCAAGGCATTATGATATTTCTCTCGCGAACATTTTGGGACCACTCTTATGAGATTCCTTCCTTTAATAACCTAGTGTGTGTGGGATGAGAGGACTGCATACACTTGAAGGAATAGTCAGATATTTGAAGAGGTCTAGATATCCTCATTTGTCAAAAAAGAAAAAAAAAAAGAAAAAAAAAGAAAAGAAATGCAAAGTGTAAAAGTTTTATTTTTGATAAATTTTTGTAATGTTCTTGGTCATCTGATAAGGGAAACTTTGTTCGAAAAGTTAGTCATTCTGCATACTTTTTAAATTTTTATTATGGCACTAAAAAAAAAAAAAAAAAAAAGCATGCATTTCACACATGTGATTAGGCTAGTTGGTCTCTAAACTTTAAAAAATGAATGTTATTTTTTTCTCTGTTAACTTCCGTTAGTTTTCTTGCCCAAGTATTTAATGAAATAATGATATGTCATTTTTTAAGTAATGTGGCATTTTTTTTTATTATGGAAATATTATATTCATTATATTTTCACAACAAATTCTAGGTAGAAAGTTGTTATTAGTGGGCAAAAAAGTAATTCTAGTGGTGGTTTCAAATTAAAACTAGTAACAACTTACCACCTAGGATTTGTTGTAAAAATATTGTAAAATTTTTGTTGACGTAGCACTTCTCTTTTTTTTTTTTTTTTTTTTTTTTTTTTGAGTAATACTACAATTACAAACTATTCTACAACTTTAAAACTATTTTACAATTTTTTATTAATGCTATGGGTCTAAATGATGAAGTCGATCCATTCTTTGGTAACAATGAAGCTAAGGAGAATTTTAGGGCTTTTGAAGCCAATCCATTATTTTATATAGATCTGAATTTTTTATGTTGCTTGTAGAGGATCATCATGGGGTTGATGTGGCTTTTGTCAGTAGTTGTGGAATCCGGCTATGAGATTCAGATTTTGCGATGAAGTCTATGACGGTTGAGGCTTCATAGTTGATATTGTTTTGGAGGCTAGTATGGAGGTTCTAGTTTGGATTTGGGTTTTTTTGGGGATTGGAATAAGTCTAATCTACAAAAATAGTTTGATAATTTAGATTGTGAGTTGATGCTTACATGTATTTTTTTTTTTAAATTGCAATAGGCAAGAAATGGAAATTAACGAAGAGACCAACAAAGCTCATTTTTGAAACTTCATAGATCAATAGTGCTCATTTGAAACTTTATGGACCAATAGCACTCATTAGGTAAACTTTAGGGACTAGAGCATTTGTATTACCTTGTGAATATATATATATATATATATATTTATATATATTTGTTTATTTTAGCATAAGAACATACGTTTTCTATTTTACACAAACTTTTCAAAACACTCCACACCAAATTATCTGTTTTATACTACATTTCATTTGAATATTATTTCTTTATTATTATTTTTTATTATTCTCCCAAATCAAATATAATTCTCTCTCTTATTTTTATTATTTCTTTATCAATTTACATAGCTATAGTAGCCTTTTACTATAGCAAGTAGCAACAACCCAAACTTTCACAATTTTAACTTAACTAATATAAGTGATTTTTAGAGTTTGTGAGCGCACCATCTCATACTACTCACATGTTCATGTCCCCCATGGGAAGTACACCTCAGCTCTGGAGGTGGAGATTTAGGAGTCGCCACTTGGTTTAGGTCTAGGAACCAAATTGGGTCTTTTGGGCCCCTTACTTACATACATAGGTCTACATACCAGATTATGAGTTTGGAATTTGGTTACAGCTTAAGAAGGTGTTAGGTACCTAAGATCGCTTGGCTTGTGTGCTGGCCTCCATTATGTGTTGATAGATCATATTTAGATAAAGAAACTATTAAAAGAACCAAAATCCCTAACCCTAAACATATATCATGCACTTAATAAAATAACACACATATGTCAAAAATTACATCATAACATATAAAGAAAAAAATAAAATAAAACCACAATTAAATAGATTATGTTAAAAAGGAAAAATAACATCAAAACAAACATGCAAGGAAAGATATCAAATAAAACATATTATGGCAAAATGACTAAAACAAACATGAAAAACAAATAAACATAATTAATTAACTTAAAACAGAGTCAAACAGAATCAAACAACATGTCAAAAACAATTCATTAAATAAAAACAAGAAATTTGCCTTAACATGGGTTTGGGGTGCATACATATACTCAACTATGCGAATACATGGTCGAAACCTTGTGCATGCATAATACAGAAATTGCATAAAATCACATTTTTACAGATTGAAACAATTACAAAAGATTAACAAATAAATCAAATGACCATGTTTGAAACCCTAAATAAAACAAAGCATCAACATAAACAAATAACCATGAAACAAATCAAATAGTAAACTAAACTAACATCAAATAGACAATCATGTCAAACTTACGTAAAATTAAAATAACAAAACAAAAACTACAAAACAGATTATAATCAGCCCAAAATCAGATTAATACATATCAAAAGAATTAAAAATATTAAACAAATCAAATATAACAATTTAAAGAAACTATATCAAGAACTCATGTGGATCATATAAGCAAAAGAAGGAGTTTATGGAAAGAATACTCACCTTGCTTAGGATCACAAGTTTGACGTTATTTAACTGACCTCTTAGTGCCTACAATACTGAGATTAGATTGATAGAACAAGAGAATTAAAGAAAACAATAGAACAAGATAATTACAACTCAAGAAAAAGACTAGTTTTGAAAAAGATTTAGAAAATAACTTTGAAAACAAATTTTTGCCTTAAGAGATTGTTAAAAAGAGGTTTTGAGTCTATAAATAAACATGCTTAGGTATTGTGTGGGTGTTTAGAAGGTTGAATTAGGGTTTTAAAAAACATGGAGGCAAAAAATAAATTCTCTCTAGCTAGGGTTTGGATTAGAGACAAGGTGAGTATTTATATGTGTAAACTAGGGTTTTCGGGGCCTTTTAAAGGGTTTTGGACGTTCCTAAGGGTTTAGGGGCTAGACTCCCATCAAAGAATAAAGGTTTGGGCCCTTAAAATTGAATTTCTGAGGTTCTAGCTAGAATGCACCATGTGCTTGCATGGTCGAGTATATGTGTGCATGCTTCCAAACACGAGCACGCAGAACCCTAAATTCGACTACATTGCTGGCCCGACTTAAAATGGTCATAATTCACTCATTTTAAATCTAAATTATACAAAAATTATATTCAAATTGAAGCCTAGGATGTCTAATTTCCAATAAAATAAACCTCACGCAAATATTATTTGTGGATCAAAAGGTATGTTTAAAATTGTGAGAAAATATCATTTTTCAGTATCATTTTCAAAGCGATTTAAGCACTTTTGAGTTGTGATTACCTCTGAACTACTAAAAACTATTTAATTACCGTTAGCTGATGTATGTCAAGCTCATCATTGGGGCCCAGGACCAAAGGTTATTAACACATACAAAATGAGATCTACAGAGTTGGATGTGTAAAATTGATCCCTTATGCTATTTTACATTGACCAATGAGTAATGATGTGTTTTTGTTAAACAAAATTCTATTGGTAGTGTAAGGGGTTGGACTATTTGCAAAATTCCCATGATCCCAATGTTTGTGGGAATGGAATAAAAGAGAGGCCTATGTCCAGCCTAGGATAGTTACGAGAAAGGCTAGCTAAGCGTTGGGAAAGGATGAAGTCAAAGCTCTCATTGGGCCGCAGAGCACAACCTAGCATTAATCCTCGTTCTAGATTGGCACATGGCCAAGGAATATCATGATCTCGGCTCATGACCAAGGGTACAAACAAATCGTGGAAGAACTAATGGATATCTAAAGTCTCACAGATAGTACAATTGACGAATTAGGGAAGGTAGTGCCAAGGGCATGAACAAACCGTGGAAGAACTAATGAATATCTAAAGTCTCACAAATAGTACAATCGACAAATTAAGGAAGGTAGTGCCTAGATCTCGCAAACAGCCACTTTAATTGAATGTACCCACCTACCAAAGGATGCATTTATTATTGAATGACCTCCTAAATAGTGCTCCTCACCCAATAGCCCACTCATTCCCCTAAAAGGTTGAGGAGACTCTTGATGGAACAAGTATCTTCCAATCTCCACCACACAATCCCCCCCCCCCCCCCCCCTCCCCTTTAATTGAGAGGAAGGCACTACCAATATAAATAGGACCCTCCCCATTTAAGAAAGGGGTGGTTTTGTTTTTGAGAGAGAGAGAGAGAGAGAGGAAAAAGTGCAATGTCATCCATTCTGTAATCATCCACCCATTGGTGGAGTTAGGGAGGGGTTGAGTTTTTAAAATTTCCATTAAGGATGCTAATAAAATGCTATTTTATCTGTAAATATGCTATAAATATTCTTCTGGCCCCCTAGGATTTTGAGAGAGAGAGAGAGAATAAAAATACTAGTAGTTTTGTTAATTCTCTCTAAAAAGTAAAAACTTGGATTCCCTAAAATTATATAATTGATTCAAAAAGGCCCAAAAAAAAAGAAAAAAAAATACAAAGAGCAAAGCAAAATATCTTGCCCATTCTTGAGCCCATAACCCCTCCAAATTCAAATAATAAATCCATTTTTAACAAATTCTAGAATTCCCAAATCAACAATCTCAAAAAATAATAATAATAAAAAATAAATGCAAGAGACAATATCCTTTGATGTTATTGATTATTCTTTTATTTTTTTTTATTTAAAGAGTCATCCCATCTCAAACTGGCCTTTTAATATATATCTTTGCTGTTTAATAAAAAAATAAACCCCAAATCTCATTAGGGAAAAAAAAAATCTCTTAGTAGTCTTCAAAGCTTGGAGTCCTCGATAGCTAGCCTCCACAACTCTCCGGTTTGCCACCCCGAATTGCTCTCTCTCTCTCTCTCAGTCCAAGTTTCTTTTGTTCCTTGAGTATATGGGAAACCCAAACTGAAAAATGACTAAAATGGTTTAATGTTTTGAAAACTTAATATTCTATTATTTGATATGTTGAGACTAGACTCACTAGAGCTTGTTACAATTTTCTATTTTGTTTTGTTTGTTTGTTTTTTTTTTTTTTTGTTTTTTTTTTTTTTTCTAATGTTTTTATTATTTTTTTTTATGATGTGTATATGGAGAAAGTATCTGTGGGGCCCACATTTCAGCCTTACATAATTCTTATATGTCAGATGTATGCAAGATTTTTTCGTGTATATTATATGAGGTTTACATCTTGCATCTTTAGAATTTAATGTTTCTCACTTTATTTTAGATTCGTCAATTTGTTTTGATTCGAAAAGGTGGTGATTTGTTATTTGATACTTATATTACAAATTTTAACTTAAGAATTTTTTATATAAAGTTTGGCCCCTTTGAAGAAAATTTCTGTCGTTATCACTGCATCCACCTCAGTCCATCTCGAGAGAATAGAAAGAGCTTGTTCATTTTCCTTTTCAGTTTCAGTTGTGACTATTATAGTTCTATTTTTCTTGGTTTCTAGTCTAGTTCTCCCCTTGTAAACCATTTCCCCCCTAATTTACAAATAAACTATGACGCTCATTTTACCTTATCTGTATTTTGACCCCACAGGTAGAATCACAGCAGAAGACAATAAGCAAAGAGAACAGTCGTGTCTTCCAACATAGCCAAATAGCAGTATCCGTTCATTCATATTTTAAGATTATTAAATATTACGCAAATCTAATTTCACAATGATAAGGTTTAAACTAAGAGCCAAGCAGTGAATATCACATAGTATTTGTAACAAAAATAAGAACCCATAGTCATGAAATTCGAAAGGTTGTTTATCGAAAATAAAAAGTAGTAACAGTTTTTAAAATCTGTAATTTCGAAAAGTACTTGGAGAAGAAGTTCGGAAGAGAAAGGGTTGAAGAAGGGGGGCTGATCTTCTACTACCACTACTGGTACTGGCGTACTGCAAATAACTGCACAGCCTACGACCAACTACGTCTGGGTTTTTGGTTTATGTACTTTTTTTCCCAAATAATAGAATATATATATTTATAATTTAATGCAAAAAAATCACTAATACTACGATGAAAGTAAAATTAGAAGACTGAATTGAATTTTAAACAAAATTAGATGGTGCAATTTGTAAAACCTAATAACTAATTGTTGGAAGGGGCTTAGGGGGAACGCAAAGAGTTATCCAGAATAACACTTGAGAAAAGTTTGATTAATAACTTTAGTCTCTTAAAATTGTATTGGAGAAAATAATATCACCACTCTTTTTAAGCCATTAATATGCCAGAGTCTTTCAACCGTGACATCATTAGAAGACTTTTCTTTTTCTTTTTCTTTTTTTAACCAACAAAGGAAGCAGATACAGAGTTTATCAATATTACAAAAGACTAAGATCAACCCAAGTATGATGTAGAGGCATTCGGATTGCCAATTTTGCAGCAACATTAACAAAATCAAGGACACAATTGGGGACAACTAACAGATTACAAACAAAACCACTTTGGTACAAAATATCCATATCAGCAATCAAGGATCTGTCATGCCAAGCTGGAGTCTTAGACCTGTGAACAAGTTGGATAAGATTCTTCTTGTTTGTCAAAAGGAGAATCCTATCAAATCCGTAGTTGTTGGCTGTGATGACTTTTTCCATCAAGGCCTCCTGTACAGCCCCATTTGATGAACTTGCATTGCTGCTAGCTACACCATACAATTTGACATCATTAGAAGACTTTAATCCTCTGTACCTTTCACCAAGTCTTTTGTTATTAAGTGTTTGGAATTTCCAAATACTTGGAAAATTCAAAGTCTTGGAACGTTTTTTTTCTTTGATTGCTATGGTCTTGGAACCATTAAACATGTGGCAAAAATGTTATCCAAATCAATTTTATGTCATGTCTATCTTTTTCCTCAAATTAATTAAAAAAATGATTATGATTAAATATCTACTCCTTTTTTTTTTTTCTTTTTTTTGAGGTAAAAGAGAAATAAAATATCAAGAAATTAAGTTTATTTATATTTAATACATGTTAATTACAAAGAGCACTTAGGAAATATTTGTTCTCAAGAGTACTTATGAAATATTTTTCAAGTTCATTTAATCTCAATCTCTGATTAGCTTCCTGATATCTTCACCAAGGCACTTCCTTTTCCTCGCTTTCTTAATCATCAATCCAAACTTAGGGCTTATTTCTTCCATCTTCGTTTAAGAGGGGGATGTGTAATTAAACAAGTTATGAGACGAGCTACAACTGGCTTGATCCCACTATATGATGAGCTAGGCATCCTTTTTGCAAGCTACCAGTTGCCATGGGTTACAATCTTCTATAAGAGCACTAGCATTGGGGGGTGTAAACCACCCAGAACCCACTACATCTGAGTTTGTAAACTTAAAAAATTTGTGACCTATGAATAGTAAGAGCATTAGCATTCGAGAATGTCAAAAAAAAAAAAAAAAAAAAAAAAAAAACTTATTTTGCATCCTCAAACACTACTTTATCTATTTTACCAACTTATTTTACAACTTACCCTATATCCCAGTTTTTATTTTTACACATAACCCAATAAAATAATATAAACTACCTAATAAAATAATAAAAAGTATTATTCCCTCTCTTTTTCCCTCACTTACTTTTTCTCTTCACACACAACCACATATTAAAATAATATTATATATATATATATATATATATTTTTTTTTTTTTTTACAACCTGTGATGTAGTGGGTTTTGGGTAGCTTAGGTTGTAAAATAGCAACTGGGGGGGTGTTTACACCCCCCAATGATAGTGCTCTAAGGTTGCATATATGCAACCTTACTATTCATAGGTTGTAAAAAAATATTATTTTAATGTGTGGTGGTGTATGAAGAGAAAAAGTGAGTGGAGGAAAAAGAGAGATAATAATACTTATTATTATTTTATTAGTTAGTTTATATTATTTTATTGGGTTGTATATAAAAATAAAATCTAAGATGTAAGGTGAGTTGTAAAATAAATTTATAAAATAGATAAAATAGTGTTTGAAGATGCAAAATAGGTTTTTTTGGCATCCCCGGATGCTAATGCTCTAAGCTACAAGTTGCACTACATTATGTTCAAGGGTCAAGCTAGGAGTTCAAGGTTTTGTGGGGGGACCTTGTCCTAACCCTCTTCCCACCTTTTATTTAAATGCTATTTAATGTATATATGTATGTGTGCAAAATAATAACATCATATCTTTTTCTTTTCTTTTCTTTACTTTTTTTATTGATAATATTTTGAACTCTCCTACAATAGTCAAGGGAAAAAAAATTATTATTTGTACTATATACATAGCATTATAGTTATAAAATGGAATACTATCCAAACATCTCAACTAAATGTGCCAAATTTTATATATTGTTGTTTTTATGAATAATTCTAAAATGCCATATACTCTTAAGGTTTTTTTTTTTTAATTTTTTTTAAATTTTATTATTATTTTTTTATAAATATTTATTTTAAAAAGATCTATTGTAGTGGGGTCCAAATTAGAATTGATCTTCCTATAATAAATTTATTAATTGAAGGAAAGCTCGGATGAAGCTAGACACCATCTAAGTCCTGCACAACTAAGGATCGGCATCGCATTGGATGACGCTAAGTTCCTTCTTGGATTGAGTTGTGACCGTGGACCTATGAACTTGAAATACCAATAAAAAGAAACTCATCTCTCCATGACCAACCTTGGGGTTGATTGTGGAGGCTTTGATGGCTAAGTTAGTGAACAACATGAAAGAATAAGTTCAAATTGTGAAAGAGAGTTGTACGAACAAAGGGAGCTGGATGAGAGAGAGAGAGAGAGAGAGAGAGAGAGAGCTCCCTTTTTCCAAATGGTCTTCCTTTTGTTTATAAAGAAATGAGTAGTTGTTGTACATGCTCAGGAATGTGTAGTTGTAGGTGATTTAGGGCATGTTTGGTACATATGTGTAAAAACCAAAAATTATTGTTTAAAAAATTTTGTGAAAATACGTGTGGGTGAAAAAGTGTGTGAAAATACGTGAAATGTTATTTAAAAACAGAAAATTGTTGTTTGGAAATACTCACCAAACACCTTCTTATTGTTGGACTGAACACCCCCTACAACTACAATAGAAGGAATCAACATTGATATTTTAAAAATATATTAAAATCCAAAAATTGTACAATCCAACAAAAATGATTATATTAAATCTAACAGGAAATACAAAAAATAAAAATAAAAATTATAGCTTACGTTACAGTATATTTTCTATGTTGACCAAGTCTTGCTCAATTTCGTTAATTAGTTTTTATTTATATTAATATTTTTGGAATTATCTTTGTCTTACTTTTATTTTAATCTTGTCTTCTAAAGTAAAACCTGGCTCTGACACTATCTGTGTTAAAGTCCTTAGTAAACGACCTATCGTTGTACAAAGAATAGCTATAACAAATTGTAGCACTTGCGTTTCTGTTATGGAAGCTGTTAAGTTAGTTATGGTTGTTACTTGTTAGGGCAGTTAATAATATGTTATGAAAAATGGTAACAAAGATGGCAGTTATGCCTAGCTCTTGTATGTAAATAAATAAATTCAATGAATCGGAGATTGATTCTCTCTTTTTCATCAAATTTTCTCTTACGTACTTGCCTGTTTCTTTTTTCTCTTTTTGTTTCACTAACTCTCTTAGCTCTCTTTTCAAAACGGAGAAGTCTTTTACCTTCAGATTCTTGTTCATTGCTTTCATCCCAATCTTTCATCAATTTGTATGGAAGAAAAAAATACCACGTGCTAGACTCAGTGGCGGAGCCAGGATTTCAGTTTAAGGAGGTCAAAATTAAAAGACAAGACTGAAAGTAAAATTAATCTAAATATTATTAATCGATGTTAATAACAAAATAGATATAGAATTATATACTATTAATGCAATTGTCATAAAAAATCTAATATAGTATAAACTCTAATTAATTTTTTCATATATAATTTAATTTGTTCAATTGGAAGATTAGTAAAATACACCTCGATATGAGTTTGTTTAGAATTTGAATCTAAATCATTATTATAATTTGGCTTCTCCATAATCTCAATTGATTATAAGTATATATTTCATATTATTAAAATAAATAAATAAATAAATAATCATAGTTAATAACAATCAAATTAAGAGATTATTCTAAATATATAGAATTTAAACATGTAATTTGATTCCTTAAAATAAATTGAGAAAATAAATCAATATAAAAGAATTATAAAGTTGTATTTTCATTTATGCAAAATTCAGTATTTTTTACTCTATTCTTTAAGTAGTAAGTAATTAAAATTAGTTCTACAGTAAAAATAAAGTGTTTCAAAATTGAAATTATGAAAAAGTTAAAGTACAAGAGAAAAAGATTAGGGAACCCTAAGGTTTTAGTTTGATATACAAGGACCTAAATATATTTTTTTTATTATGATTATGTGGGAATGCCTTATTTGAAGAGCAAATTGCCCTAAGAAAAGCACCCCAAGAAAAAAAAATTTCCAGTGCTTGAGAACATGTGGCAAGGAAAAACAGTATGGGTGTTAAGTAGGACCCACAAAACTTTGTTTTGTTTGGAAAAAGACAAAATAATGTTATGAAGATTTGCACCTAATATTGCTTTCTTCTCTGGTCTCTAGGCGTGGAACATTTGTGTCAGGGTCAAAGTACTTGATACGTAAATTTAGGTTTCTACTCTAGATTTTTTTTAGGAGGTTAGGGGGGGCACTTGGCCCCTCTCGCCCCCCTTGCCTCTGCCCCTGGCTAGACTTTCTATAAGTTTTAGACTCACCAAATTCAATAGTGTTTTAAATCGGGTTTATAATACATTACATAATCAGAGTATAACTACAAAAAAGCCTAATTTTTGTAGTTGTAAACTGAAGATATAAACAGCAGACACTAGACACACACAACTAAAGTTTGAAAAAGTATGCTACAGGTTAATAGTCAAGATAACAACATGTCTTTGAAAGTTCCAAACAAAGACCAAAGACTTTATGAAAACGCATGCTGGCTCTTTCTGTATGTCATTAATTAACCTGCCAGTTTCATCAACCTAGAAGACGTGTGATACGGATTAGAAGACTTTAATGCCTGTTATTGTTTTCCCCAAGTCTTTGCTAATTGTTTGGAACTACGTTTCAAAGACTTGGAAAATTATAATTTTGGAATTTTTGACTATAACAATTGTTTGATGTAGATTGCAAACTGAATGTGTGGCAATAAATAAACGTGAAGCAGTCATGTTATTGGAAAATTATAATCTTGGAATTTTCGACTATAACAGTTGTTTGTTGTAGATTGCAAACCGAATGTGTGGCAATCAATAAACGTGTAGCAATCATATTATTCAAGTCAGTTTTCTGTCATCCATTTATTTTTCCTCAATTAAATTAGGAAAAAGACTTTTTATAATTACATATCTACTCATTAGTATCCCGTGCAATGATCAAGTATTAAAAAAATTTTATTTATATAAAATACATATTTATTTAAGTTTAAACTATAAATTACATTCTTTAACTATATAACATATTTTCAAATCAATCATTTAAGTTTCATTTTCTCTGTTTCAATCCTTCAATTTTGTCCGGAAAATAGTTTTAGATTGTTCACTTCCCAAAACAATGTCATTTTAGTGAATTCAAAGAGGCGGATCAAATGGGAAATTTAAATTGAAAACGAATTAAAATTAAATTACTGAAGAAAAAAAAAAACTGAGTTGAAAACATCTCAAAATCTAAGAGTGTAATTTGTGATTTAGCCTTTATTTAATATAAGTGTTAATAAATAAAATTTAATTAGAGAATTTGTAGAAAAAGATATATATACCTTAACTAATTAAAATTTATTTATAGAAAGCCAAACCTAATTTAATTCAAATTTTATTTAGTGTTTGGTTGCATTATCTAATGTTGGGTTATAAGCTGACCCCAATTCAATTACATGCAAAGTCCAATAAAAAACATAACCATATCACCAATCTAGAGTTCAATGTGCGTAGTAGAAAATAATGGGAAAACATTCACAAGGAAAACCCCAATGAGTGATTATGTAGGTCACTACTCCTAAAAAATCCACTAATCAAATTGAGGTTATAATTATATATAGAGATCTCACACAATCCCAAATATCAGTACATACCTACAATAGAACATACTGATACTTAATACTAGCTCAACTCCAACTTAGTTGGACTTTAATCTTAGTGGACTTCTTCTGTTAATTAGCATAGATCTCCTAATGATGTAGCTAATGGTTGCACGGATCTCCAATCAACGTGACTAGCTCTCCATAGCAATCCAAAATAGTTGTAGTTGTTGGTGCAAAGTTCTTTGCAACAATAAAGTTCAATAATGAATCCGAACTAGCTTAGAATTACAAAATCCTAAGCACACAAAAGCCGCAACAACTCTTTGTGAGGCGTAGAGGATGACGGCTCTAAAAAATACTATTTAAGTCGTCTTGGAACCCTAGTGTATGAATCCCAAAGTTGCCATGTCATCAGAAATAGAACTAAGAATTCTATTAATTTGAGGCTCGATCGATCAACTGTTATCAAGCTAGTTGTCGAGGTATAAATTCCCTCGATAGATCGGCTGCTTCCAAGCTATTTGTCAAGACAGCAGTTGCAGCATTGATTTGAGCAAACCATAAGTAGTTTTGATTAAATTGATCTTTCTTGAACGCTTTCTAGATACTCTAAATTAAGACTTAAATACATAAAAAGTGAATTTTTACTCGAATTTTCCAATTTATAAAGAATATGACCTTAACATCTAAAAAGACAATAAATTCTAATTGGTTCAAATCAACAATTTACCACTAGTCGTAACTCCAAAGAGGTGGAGTTAGACCCTATTCTTTCTTTGAAGAAAGGAAAGTATCATTAATCTTTGCTCTGATGATGGTGTTGATGGATGGAATGAATCCTAAAACTACTTGGGTTGGTGTTTATGAATGATTCCTTTATAGACTAAAGTGTTGTGTGTCTACTTTGAAATGGTGATGAAAACATGCAGAGCAAGAAAGTGAATTTTGTGGCTATGGATGGGGGGCTGGTAACCTAAGCTTTGGGTTTCTAGCAAGGTTTTAAATTCCATTCTGTTCCAGTCAGAAATTTTCATTTAGGTTATTCTTATGCATAATTCGGTGCACTTACCTATTCCGTTTCGGTCTAAGTTCTGGTCTATTCCAAACTGTTTAGATGTTTCAGATGAATTCCAGATATTTTGGTCTCTCAGTTCCAGACTATTTCGAGTTGTTCCAAATTGTGTTGAATTTTTAAAACGTTGAAGCCCAAATTTGTTATTTGACTAAATTTATTCCCATATCATATATAAAATTTTGTCTTGGTTAATTAGATATAATGAAATATTAAGTTATATATATATATATATATATACACAGTGTGTAATCTCCAAATGGTGCATTGGTACTAGAATATTCCGTTTCCTATAGTCAAATGTTTGTGACATTGGTGGTATAATCTCATGCTCATCTTCCATAAAATGAGAGAGAGAGAGAGAGAGAGAGAGAGGAGAGAGAGAGAGAGAGAGAGAGAGAGAGAGTCATAGTATTCAATCATCAATATATATATATATATATATAAGTAGAGACTTCATGTGAGAGAGTATGAGGTTCTACCAAGTAGTGCATTGTATGACATTCTTATTATTTAGGCTTCTACCCCATCTAAATTTAACATTTATGTCAAATTATTAAATAATTGTAGATACATTTATATCAATGTATTAATAAAATTCAAAGAATTTAGTACATTTATAAATTTAAATGCTTTGGATTGATACAGATGGATCTAAAAAGTCATGGGAAAGGTAAGAAGTAAGAAAGCTTTTCAATTTCTGGCATAAGACTAACTTCAATGCAGAATTGCAAGAGTCGGATTCAATGAATTAGATAATATGATATGATTATTCGTCTCCACATTTGTCCAATATAAATCCCCATTTGTCCACATTTGTCCAATATAATTTCTCTCAGAATATCTGTTGGTTCCCCTTTTTGAGAGGTATGTTAATTTTCAAAATATTATGTTCATCTTAAACATTTTGTTTAGATTTTATGTATACATTTTTACTGATGTAACATTGTAATGTGTTTAGGGTGGTTTTTTCATATTATGTGTCAATTTAGATTTTTGGTTTTTCGTATGATGCATATACTTGGTACGGATTTGTAGTATTTTTGGTGTTTTGGCTGCTTTTAGGTTAAATTGTGATATTACTATGTCACTATGGCATTATTGTTTTTGTTGTTGTATCATGAGATTATAATAATTTTTGTAGGGGCTTTGGCCCGGGTGACCCAAGATGGCCCATCTGACCACAGCCTAACGTTGTAGGACTAGAACCAGTCCACTGATAAATATGTAAATGTCTAGGGATACGTTCAGGGAATCCTACTATGTTCAGGCCAGGTTAGGCCCGGTATTAACTAATAAGCTAGAAGGAAGCTAGTAAGGGGACTATCAAATTCAGGTTGGCAACTGAACATTGTTAATGCCTTTAGGAAACTCACTGTCGAACACTATTTGGCGTTTGGGACAAGTTCCAAGATAATCCTCAGAAGGCATGATGATTCTCTTGGGATTCTGGCAGGGGTGGGAATGTGTGTGAAGTGGTGGAATAGTATTGATGATTACCCCACTAATGGGATACTATAAAAGGAAGGGCAAGGCAAACAAGAGGGGTTGGTTGAAACAGATTGAGGGAAACATAGAAAAAAGAAATAGGAGATGGAATAAACACGAAGAGAGGATAGAACAAAGAGGGCAGAGAAAGCAAGAAAGCAAGATCTAAGGGGAATAAGGTATTAGGCTGAGAACTATAGGAATGTTTGATTGTTGGGCTGTCAAGGCTATGTTTAAAGCACAATCTGTAGGACTGTGAGGAAACCCACCAACAAATAAATTGGGAACCCAAATCCACTGTTTACATAGTAACGTTGGTAGGTTTGGGTCGCCACAGTTTTTATAGCTAATTGATTAAGATATCATTCTTTCAATTTTCACCCTATTATAATTACGATCTTAAAAATCAAACTTTTCTTCAATTACAATGTTAATGTGCCTTAATTTTATTAATCATGTCAATTCTGAAACTAAAGAAAAGCTACTTTCAATGACATAAAAATTATAGGTGTTGATATAGTGGAGATAGAGATTTTAGTGGTATAAGAATATAGAAATTAACACCATAGAATCTATATATAAAGCATAAATCATACAAGAAAGACACTTATGAACCAATAGATTTGTAGGAGACAATGTTAACTATGAGTCTGTATGACTAACAATAATAGTATTCATGAAATCAATAGGTCATGAATAATTTCTTACAAAATTTATCAAATGCGTTGTGCATCACGTGGGATATCGGCTAGTACATGAAAATTTCTGTACTTTGGGACTAGAGTGTTGATCAACACTTAGGCGTCCATATTAACCATTTTATCATAATTTTTTTGGTTGTAATTTTTATAACAAATGATAATGGGAAGTTGTGACAATAACACCTACATGATAATTGATAAGTAGTTTGTGAGTGAAATCATTTTTTCATCACACCCCTAGGTATTAACCTTTACCCAAATTATAATAGGTGCAAATTATTAACATTTACTCAAAAAATATAAGAGCCTCTAAGCACGCGCTCGGAGGCTAGTACCATATATAAGATGATTCCCCTTTTTGGATTAGAATTTTATGTGATTCAGAAATACCCCTAAGCCTTACGTTTAACATGAAAAAACTTGAGGATAACCCAGTAAAAATATACCTTAAACTCCACTTAAAATGCCTACAAAATATGACACTTTCCTATTAATCCATATCTTCAAAACAAACTTATCCATTTTAAAAAAATAAAAAATAAAGACACTAGACCAATTAAAAAATAAAAAACCTCATCACACCCGCAAACAGTGGCGGCTCTAGGAATTTTTTGTAGGGGGTCATTAAGAAACTTAAATTAAACAAAATTTAATATAAAAAAAGAACTTGAATATATTGAGTTATCGAAAAAAACACACAAATACATGAAGTTTTACAATTTCCTTCTTCAAATTTTCATATTTTGAAATCGTTTCATGATAGTTTATTATTAGTTGTCATTATCTATTGTCAATGTAAGTCTGACTATTTTATTTTGTTAAGTTTGTATAATATTTTTTGTTTTTATGCAATTGTGGTTATATATTTGTCATTGTTTTTATAAAATATTTTAAACTAAATGACAAAACTCAACCCACTTGCACTGTATAATTATTAACCTATACAACCATATTCATCCATACATAAATATTACACTAAGTTATTGTTTAATTGTAGGATAAGGTCATATGTGATCAGGATGTGAAAAAAATATTTTTAAAAGTAAATTAAATTAGCAAAGCAATATTTTATATGTATAAATATTTTTTTTTCAAGTCAGGGGTTCATTTGAACCCCCTGAATTGTATGTGCAGCCACCTCTGCCCGTAAAGTGCGTGTGACGAGGCTAATATGTGTATATATATATATATATATATTTCACCCAAGTCTTTATTGTATTATCAAGAACATTAAATAATAAAAAAAGGAACATTATCCTGTTGTGCTAATTAAAATCCACCAAAAACTGCGTTTTTGACAAGTTTGAATGCAAGTTATGCTTTCGGCACCTATAAAAGCAGCATGTATGGAAAGTTATCCATGCACAAACACGGTGCTCTCTTACCCCTCTTCTAGGGAAAATACCGAATAGTGGGGAATATGGGTTTTCTTGGGATTCTTGTACAAGTCACTTGGGTTGCTGTGATGTTATCTGAATTGGCAGCCGCCGCAATAGCATTTCCAATAGCGAAGCCCCACTGCCCCGACAAGTGTGGAGATGTGGAAATTCCCTATCCATTTGGCCTAACAAATGGTTGCTCCATAGATCGAAACTTTCTCGTCAATTGTACCAACTCGTTCGGCCCAACTCAACCAATAATTCTGGGTGGCTTAACGGCTACACACTTTTCCCTCGAAGGCCAGGCTAACGTCTTGGCGTATATGGCCAAGGACTGTTATAAACAGGGTGTGCTGGATCCGGATCTTAGTATATGGACATCAGTGTATCTCAACTCGGGCCCCAATTTCACCGTCTCTAGCACTCAAAACAAGTTCGTTGTCGTTGGCTGTGACACTTATGCATACCTTAATACCCAGCAAGATAAAGGAAATTTCTCAACAGGCTGCGTTTCCGTTTGTGAAAACACTTGGTACATAGTCAACGGGTCTTGCTCTGGTGTTGGGTGTTGCCAGGTAGATATTCCTAATGGGATGAACTACGTTACTTTGGAATCCCTCAGTTTCAGTAATCACGCAAAAGTAGGGGCTTTCAATCCTTGTGGCTATGCATTTATTAGCCAACAAACCAAGTTCAATTTCTCCATCGATTCCCTTCAGAGTCTACAACACCAAAAAGAGATGCCGTTAGTTCTTGATTGGGCGATCGGTACTGAGACATGTAAAGATGTAGTGAACAAATCAAGTTACACATGTGGAGGTAATAGCACATGCATCGATTCCGACAATGGGTCTGGGTACCGTTGTAAATGCATGGAAGGCTACCAGGGGAATCCATACCTCCATCTCGGATGCCAAGGTATTAACTTATGGATCTACAATAAATTTTCAAAAAAAATTTTAAAAGAAAAAAACTAAATGACACATTATTCCTTCTAATTTTAACATATTTTTTTGATAAATTAGATAGAGTTTCAACCTATAGTTCACTCCATCGTAATTGCTCTTAACCTAATTTTAGGGATGTCAAAAATTTTTAGCCACATCTAATCTACTTTATCTTGTAGAGGATTTTTCCACCTCGAAAAAGTGACCAACTAGGAAGGAGTTTTGCTCAACTCGCTTTACTACTAGATATGTATACACAATTTTTATTTAAGTTGTTTATTCATATAATTTAATTTTTTAATAAATATCATATATATATATATATATTTAAATAATTGATACATATTCTATTACCATTTAAAAAAATTAAAAAAAAAAAGAATAAAAACTTGTTTCACAATGATCTTTGTCCACCTTTCTTTTCCATCCTCCACGTTGTCAATTTCAAGACCATCTGATTATGAAGAACAAGATACCTCTCCATCCATCTAGAAACCTATCATGCTCTGACCTTGCCTACTTCATGTGCGTTTGACATTGGTTTAAAAAACTAGTTTTATATATATATATATATATATACTATTTAGCTTATATTTGCTACTATTCATGAGTCATATTACACTTTTTAGTACTATTCATGAGTTTCATTATACTATTTTAGTTATTTTTTAACTTTATTTACAGTACTTTTAATAAAAAGTTTTCAATCTCATAAAAGGGGATGTGATGGGGACGGGGCATGCCTAATCTAAGCTAGCCTTGCTTTATTGCCATTCCTACTTATTTTGAATTGAGTCTTTCTTTCCTCTTCAATTTCAATCGAATTCATGTATAATGGAATTTTGTTGCCTAGTGTCTACCACCATCCATAAAAACAAAGCATTTTGAAAAGTGGAAAGCGTTAAAAACAATGGAAATACTGCACATAATTAAAAAGAGGGATGCCAAAGGCCTTTGTAACTAAATTGGCACCTCCCCATGTACAAAGTGCTTGGGAGTTTTGGGAGGAAATGATTCAAACTGCAAGGTTAGCAGCATGTTAAAATTATCTCTCCAAAAAAAAAAAAAAAGGATTGAATTGAAAATAGATTAAAGTTTAAGGACTAAAATGGAAAAATAAAAACAATAGAATTGAAAATTTGTCAAAATTAGAGTATATAATTTATCAATTAAAAAAGAAAACAGGAATTGAAACTCTTTTAAACTTCTTATTATATTTAATACTCTTCGATTTCATTTTAATAATATGTCATTTCTTTTCTCTAAGCAAGAAGAATAAAGGCACTTATGACTTTAAAAAAAATTTCTTGGTCATTAATATATGATTGCTTTTGATTAATTAAAGTTCTTTTTAAGTTAATGATGAGTTTTACATGTACAGACATTAACGAATGTGAAAACTCCAATCATTGCAAACTCCCGGGACAAAAGTGTATTAACGGACTTGGGAATTTTACTTGTTCTTGCATCAAGGGATACCATTTGGACGTAAGTGCAGGAATCTGTGTTACCAATCAATCATCACGACTAGTTACCCTCTTAGTTGGTAAGTATACTTACTATATTTTACCCTAGCACTTGATGATATGCCTCTGGAATTTGCATTTGATTGTGTGTGGATGAAGCTTCTCATTATTTTTGGAGGATTAGATCCTCATATTTGATGGTAATTTATTATTTATATCTATCTATACTATATATAAGAGAATTCTCCTCTTTCAACTGGATTTTTATGTGATTCAAAAATATCATCATTAATGAAGGGTAACTTCATTTAGAAATAAGGTTATAAATGTCAAATAACAAATTACATTTTAAATTAAAAAAGAGAACTCCTAAAATTTAGGATTTTTTTTCCCTTCTCGTTCAAAAAAGAAATTACAGCTACCTCTTATCTCTAAAATTTATCATTTTTATTTGTTTGAAAAATATAAATATAAATATAATTCTAAATTATAATAAATGAAAATTATTAACATTTACCCAAAAAAATAGAAGAACCTCTGAGCACACTATACCATTAATAAAAGGATTCTCCTGTTTCGTTTTCAATTTTTGGCGTACTAAAATATTCTCATACAAATTATAAAATAACATACCCTTTATTTTAATTTTTTTCCCCACAAAAAAACCAAAAAGGTTAAAACAATAACATTATCTCACGTACAAAAGGAAAAAAATAAATAAACCGTTATTCTCATTACCCATTTGTATTCAAATGTTTGAGTATTTGTTATCTATTTGAATTCAAATACTTCAATTATCCTTATAAAAAAAATACAAAATTATTTCTTAAAAAAAAAAAAAAAAAAACCTAACCCATGTAAAAAATAAAAACTACTCATTTTTATCCTAAAATTTCTATGGTTTTTTTTTTTTAAAATTCTTTAAAACATTCCAAATTTTTTGATATCCAAATTCTATATAGTTATCACAAATCCTCATCCATCCATACTAACGTATATCATCTTTCTTTTGTTCAAATCTCAATTTTTTTTTTTTTTTACTTATCACAATTCTTATCTCAATCAATAAATTCAAATGTCCCATTGGGTTTCAATTTCTTACAGTTCTCTATCTAATTCTTAAACATTATTCCATGTTACCTTATCTCTTTCTTAAAATTAAAAAAAAAAAAATACACAGTTATTTATATATCACTTTTAATCATTATAACACTAAACCAAAAAAACAAATAAAAAATAAAAGCATTATTACACGTGCAAAGCGTGTGTGATGAGTCTAGTTATCTATAAAAGGATTCTCCTCTTTGAACTGAACTTTATGTGGTTCAAAAATACCCTCATTAATGAGAGGTAACTTCTCTTAGAAATATGGTCATAAATGTCAAATAACAAATTTCATTTTGAATTAAAAAATAGAACTCATAAAATTTAGGATTTTTTTTTTCCTTCACGTTTATCTTTTTTATTCCCTAAAATTTAGGGTTTTTTTATTTCTTTTCATCCGAATAAAAGTAAAAAGCCCCAATTTAAAAAATCAAAAAATAAAAAACTAAGAGATCTCCTAAAATTTAGCCTTCTTTTTTCTCACGTTCATCTTATTTTTCCTATCCAAACTTTTCTCTATATCACTACACCACTTTCAAAAATACGTTCAAAAAGAAATTACAGTTACTGCTTATCCCTAAAGTTTATCATTTTTATTTGTTTGAAAAATAAAAATATATATTTCCAAATTATAATAGATGCAAATTATTAACCTTAGAATAGTCTTTGAGTGTGCACAATGCGCGTGCTTAGGGGCTAGTATTTAATGGGTTTTTGGATGACCTAACCTTAGGACAATAGTAAGTGTTTGAAAATTTTTGAATGGTTTTAGTGAGTTTAGATAGAAAATTTTAAACCAATTAGGATTCATGTTTGAGTATTATACCTTAGGTAACGATTGTTAAATATTTTTACTACGTTCAATGCTATAGTTAGTTAAAAATGAATGAAAATTAGTATTTATAATACCAAACAAAGATATATACATATTTTGAAAAAATAATCATATTGTGACTTTTTTATAAAATGAAACAAAGGCATACTATAATTTTTCTACCATGTTTAAACTTTTATGAAACATGGAACAACAAAATACAACAACTTAATGACGAAAGAAAAATTTATAAGTCCCATAGGGCTTTAGGGGGGACGGGGTGGGGGGAAGCAAATTGATTGATACAATAATAATATTTTATCATCCAACAAAACTAAGATGTCAAACATGAGAATAAAATTTTTTGGTGGCATTCATTACCTCTAGCTTTCTACTAGCATTTGGTTCTCAACAAAAAAAAAAAAAAATATTTATTCTAGAATCAAACATGGTGTCTAGAAATTTGGATAATGGAAGTAAAAATATGAAAAAATACACCAAGCACATAGTATTAAAGAAAAAAAAAATAATATATATATATATATATATATGAAAAGCAAAAGCATCTATGAAAGAGAAATTCATATAAAAGGTACCTTGACTCCTTGAGGGTTGAGAATGAAAGGTTTGTAGAAACAAAAGAGCAAAAAGGGCAAAGAGAAGGTAAATCACATGGAAGGTTTTGGTGTGGTGCTCTATATATATAATAGTAGGTCGGTTTTGTTTAAAACTCTCCAAATTGTTGAGTAGTAATTGATTTAATACTCTTAGTTTGTTAAGTAGTAGTTGGTTTAAAACTCTCATTTTTGACCTAATAAATAAATTAATAAAAAAATAATATGTAAAATTGTGGGACTACCAAAACTTATGTGGCAAAATATTAGAAGATAAACTAATAGTTTAACATTTTGGCTACTATATGTTATATAGATATAGATTAGGTCAAACTTAAATATTGTAACTTAGCTGTAGTATATTAACTTCCCCCAACTAAATTGGTTGCCATGGACCAATGAAAAAAAAAACAATATTGTCTTTTTCAACGACAATTAAATTTAACCAATCCAGTTGTTTTTTTGATATTTCAATAGTTACATTAGGGGAGTGGGAATTTAAACCCTAGATGTTATAGATATATACTAGGAAAATACCAATTAGTTGAGCTACAAAGCTCTTGGCATCCATTTAGCTACAAAAAAACTCTACACATGAATATGTGACTGTCAATGCTATTTAGGTGTTCATTTTTTCGTTAGAGCTGCACACAACTTTCTGTTGTGTTTCTCTCTTCTATTCAATTAAACCGCATGCACACTGCATTTTTATTTTGGACAGAGAAAAGACACTCATTAAAATGGAAAAAAAAGGCAGTACAAGCAGATGTGAAAAGAAAACAGTTCAAATACCAAAATAAATAAATAAAAATGAAAAAGGAAGTACATTAAAAATTACCTTTTTTCCCTTAGTGTCGCACAAAACGTTCTGGCTTCTATTCAATTAAACCACAAACACTGCATTATACAGAAAGCAACCACCGACACAATTCATAATTCAATTAAGAATAGTAATCCCTGGGAAGACTTTGTAGTTTGTTGATAGGAAGGGTAGGAAGATTATTTGTCTGTAATGGAAAGTTTCGTTGTGCACCAAATTCTTCTATCGAGAAGAATTGGGAAGAGTTTTTGTTTGTAGTTTGTCAGACGTGAGGTGGGAAGTTGTAAGGCGTGGGATTGGAGCTTTTTTTTTTTTTTTCTTTTAGAAACAGGTGAGGAATTTGTATCTGTTTAAGACTCTAATGGGAAGTAATAGGAAATTTATCTGATAGTTTATTTGTTTTTGAATTTTATTGAATTACGATTTTAATCTTATTTTTATTTTTATGAATGATAACTATCTAATTAAATTCGGGATATTTTTGACAATTTAGATAATGATAACTAACTTTTTGAGTCCTTTTAATATATAGAGATAAGGAATTTATTATATTAGTTTATCTATTTATATTTGATTGTAATGATTTGGGCTATCACTTCTTTGTCTCAACTGTTGAAATTATGTTGAATCTCTTAAATAGGCTCAAAGATGTGAACTTAAACAAATAGATATTGTTTTCGTAGAAAAGTGATTTTAAATTACCAATGATATTGGAATATCCTGTTAATTAACATACTAAAATCTGTTGAGTGTATCTCAAAATTGTTATAATTATAGGACAATGAATGTGTAGGGAATTTAACCAAAATTCCAATCTGTGAGAAACAAAACAAATAGAGAAAACACACGCCAAAGAAAACAATCACACGCACAAGACAATATTTACGTGGTTCGGCAATTTGCCTACGTCCACGGAGTTGCAGGGATTTCACTATAAAATAAGGAGATACAATAGTGCACAAGAACACTCTCAAGAAACCCAATTCCTAATACACCCTAACTCTCTCTCACCCACAAGACAAGAAAACACTATTCTTTCTTTTTATACGGCTGCTAGGTTTATTAGGAATTATCTCTAATTCTCACAGCTTGCCCTATATCACAAACCTAATATATATATATATATATGTCATAGGTCAACTATTACAAGGAGTTACAATCCTACTTGTACTCGGTTTCCTAATACTGCTTATATTTGGTTTATAAGAATGAATTGGGCTTGGTAATTCAAGCCACACACGGCCCACTTCAACAAATCTCCACCTTGGCTTGAATTGATCAAGCTACATGAGCAAACTCCTCCATCGCCTCCACCTTAGGCCTTAAGGGCTCACAAGCTGCAAACATCAACCACAAACCTCCATAACACAATCTTTCATCCCTGCAACTCATCCTCCTGTCCTCAAGCTAAAAGGCCAACTGAAGCTGCACACAACTTCAGCTTTTCAATAGTGACATCCTTAGTCAACATGTCTGCCGGGTTCTTAGATCCACAAATCTTCTCAAGTATTACTAGCTTATCTTTAACAAGATAACGGATAAAGTGGTATTTTTTCTGTATGTGCTTCGATTTTGAATGAAAAGCCGAATTTTTGGCAAGAAAGATTGCACTCTGACTGTCACTGTGTAGAATGCTCATCTCCTGCTTCTTACACCAATTCATCTAAGAAACCATGTAGCCAAATCTATCTCCTTTCCTAGCCTCAGTTTGTAGCAACATACTCAGCTTCTATAGTAGACAAAGTGACAATCTTTTGCAGATTTGAAGCCCATGATATAGTTGTACCACCAAGAGTAAAAACAAACTCAGTAGTACTCTTTCTACTATCAATATCACCAGTAAAATCAGCATCTACATAACCCTGCAGTTTCAAACTTGCACCTATGAAGTAAAGACTTGTATCTGATGAACCCTTCAGGTATCTCAAAATCCACTTGACTGCCTCCCAATGCTGCTTTCCAGGCCTACTCATGAATCTGCTCACAACTCCCACTGCATGTGCAATGTCTGGCCTTGTACACACCATAGCATACATCAAGCTGCCAATAGCTGAGGCATAGGGCACCTTGCTCATATGGTCCCTTTCTTCTTCTATCTTTGGTGACTGTTCTTTGCTTAGTTTGAAATGACTACCCAAGGGTGTGCTCACTGGTTTTAGCTTCATTCATGTTGAATCTGCTGAGGACTTTCTTCACATACTTTGACTGTGAAAGCCTTCAATGTACCATTAGCCTTGTCTCTAATGATTCTCATGCCAAGGATTTGCTTTTGCAGCTCCCAAGTCTTTCATTGCAAACTGTTTTAGACAACTACTTCTTCAGATTATTAATCTCCTCAATGCTAGACCCTGCAATAAGCATATCATCCACATACAACAGTAATATAATGTAAGAATTGTCAAAAGACTTAACAAAGCAACAATGATCAGCTTCACATCTCTTGAACCCAAATTCTATGCATATAAAACTGTCAAATTTCTTGTACCACTGTCTAGGAGCTTGTTTTAGGCCATACAAGCTCTTTTTCAGTTGTAGACTAGATTCTCTTGTCCCTGAACAATGAACCCTTCTGGCTGAATCATGTAAAAGTCTTCCTCCAAGTCACCATGAAGGAATGCTGTCTTCACATCTAACTGCTCAAGATGTAAGTTTTTCTGCAGCCATCATTCTCAGTACCAGTCTGATTGTTGACATCTTCACAACTGAAGAAAATATCTTTGTGTAGTCAATGCCTTCCTTCTGTTGGAACCCTTTAACAACTTAATATGGCCTTGTAACGTTTGCTACCATCATGCTCATTCTTTATTCTGTATACTCACTTGTTGTGCAAAGCCTTCTTTCCTACTGGCAATTCAATCAGTTCCCATGTCTGATTCCCCAACAAGGAATCCATCTCATCCTTCATGGCTAACTCCTACTTGCTTGAATTCTCATCTTGCAAGACTTCATCATAACACTCTAGCTCGCCACCATCAGTCAACAGGAGATAATTTAAAGTGGGTGAATAACGATGTGGAGGTCTAATGTTCCTAGAAGATCTCCGGACTTCAGCTACAGGTGTACTTTGATCTACCTGTGAATTTACATTCTCTTTATCTTCTTCACCCCTTTTCTGGACAGTACTTTTAGTCAATTTATCTAAGTTGACAAACTCAGATTTCTTTTGATCTATCTCTGCAACATCTGATACTACAGTTAACCTGTCCTTGTACATAACCTGTTCATTAAATATTACATTTCTATTCTGATGATTTTCCTGTTTTGTTCATCCCAAAACCTATAGCCAAATTTCTCATCACCATAGCCAATGAAAAAAAATATTTTTGACTTTGCATCAAGTTTACTACGAGCATCAGAATCAATATGAATATAAGAAATACAACCAAAAACTTTTAAATGTGAAAACTTTACCTTTTTACCACTCCAAACCTCCTCAGGAAGTCTGAACTCCATAGGAAACTAATGGTCCTCGGTTTATCAGGTAAGCTGCAGTGCTAACAGCATCAGCCCAGAAAGTTTTGGTAGTCCAGCATGCAACCTCATACTCCTAGCACGCTCATTAAGAGTTCTGTTCATGCGCTCAGCCACACCATTCTGCTGTGGTGTCCCAGGAATGATCTTCTCCATCCTAATTCCCTGTGCAGCACAATACTCATTGAACCCTCAATCTATGTACTCTCCTCCATTATCTGATCTTAAACATTTTACTTTCAAACCTGTTTTTGTCTCAACCATAGCCTTACTTCTTAAAAGTTTCAAATACATCAGATTTATTTTTCAAAAAAAAACACATACCTTTCTGCTTAAGTCATCAATGAAAGTGATGTAGTACCTTGAACCTCTAAGGGATGCAACCGGAGAAGGCCCCACAAATCAGTGTGTACTAACTCCAATTTTTCAGCCTTGGTGTCCTGCCAGTTTTCAAGAAGCTCACATTTTTCTGCTTTCCTAAGATGCAGCTTTCACACATGTCAAAATCAATGGACTTCAATTCTGGTAGTTTTCCTTTTGACAGCAACATCTTCATCCCTTTCTCACTCATGTGACCAAGTCTACGGTGCCATAGGCTTGTATCAGTACTTGCATCAGCAACTGCAATTGTGTCTCTTGGACTTGAGGTCATATACAGAGTACCAGTTTTCTTTCCACGAGCCAATACCATAGCTCCCTTTGTAACCTTCCAAGTACCACCAACAAATAGTATTGCATGCCCTTCATCATCAAGTTGTCTAACAGAAATCAAATTCCTCCTCAGTTCAGGAGTATGTCGAACCTTCTCCAATAACCAAACAGATCCATTGTGCAACAATATCCGGACGTTTCCCATACCTACAACATCCAAGGCTGAACCATTAGCCAAATACACCTTACCAAAATCACCTGCAACATAATTCTGTATGATTTCTCAGTGTGGAGTGGTATGAAACGAAACTCCCGAATCCAAAACCCAATCATCAAGTGGACTGTCTACTGCAAGAAGTAATGCATCCTGTATCTCTTCAGTTACAGTATTAGCAGAATCATCTCCATTCTTCTTCTTAGGACTTTTGCATTGATTCTAAAGTGACCTATTTTCTCACAATTCCAGCATTGTACTTGTTGGCCTGATCTAGATTTGCTTCTGTTCCGATTAGAATTTCTGGATTTTGATCTGCCCCGGTTTGAATTTATGTTATTACCTCTGCCTCTTGTCTCAAGGTTTAGGGCAGAACTAGATTCTAAGGTTTCACCTGCATCTCTTCTGCGAATCTCCTCAGCCAGAATTAAATCTCATATATCATTGTACTTGAGCTTTCCTTTCCTGTAGAATTACTTACTGCCATCCTCATTGCCTCCCAACTATTTGGCAAAGAAGTCAAAACGATCAATGCACGAATCTCATCATCAAAATCAATTTCTACAAACGACAATTGATTTGTGATAGTATTAAATTCATCCAGATGTTGTGCTACTGATGCATTCTCTGCCATCTTCAGATTGAACAGTTTCTTCATTAAGTGCACCTTATTGTTTGCTTACGGCTTTTCATACATACCAGACAAAGCCTTCATTAGATCTGTTGTGGTCTTCTCCTTTACAACATTGTGTGCAACAGACCTAGACAGAGTTAACCTGATAACTCCCAGTACCTGTCTATCAAGAAGAGCCCATTCCTCAGCCTTCATAGCCTCAGGTTTTGTCCCCAAAAGAGGTAGATGCAATTGCCTCCCATAGAGATAATCTTCAATCTGCATCCTCCAATACGCGAAGTCTGTGCCATCAAACTTTTCTATTCCCGATGCCTTTTTTGCTTCCTCTGCCATGCTCCCACTCAAACCTAACCCTAGGCTCTGATACTAGTTGTAGGGAATTTAACCAAAATTCCAACCTGTGAGAAACAAAACAAATAGAGAAACCACACGCCAAAGAAAACAATACGTACAAGACAAATTTACAAACATCCAGCAGGGATTTCACTATAAAATAAGGAGATACAATAGTGCACAAGAACACTCTCAAGAAACCCAATTCCCAATACACCCTAACTCTA
This sequence comes from Quercus rubra, assembly GCA_035136125.1. NCBI lineage: Eukaryota > Viridiplantae > Streptophyta > Magnoliopsida > Fagales > Fagaceae > Quercus > Quercus rubra. The sequence continues at coordinate 54,681,135 of CM068733.1, forward strand.
TCTCACCCACAAGACAAGAAAACACTATTCTTTCTTCTTATGCGGCTGCTAGGTTATTAGGAATTATCTCTAATTCTCACAGCTTGCCCTATATCACAAACCTAATATATATATATATATATATATGTCATAGGTCGGCTATTATAAGGAGTTACAATCCTACTTGTACTCGGTTTCCTAATACTGCTTGTATTTGGTTTATAAGAATGAATTAGGCTTGGTAATTCAAGCCACACACGGCCCACTTCAACAGAATGAACGTAGAGCACAACTTATTGAGTTATAGTTAATTTAAGAAATAAAGTATTTGTTTTATATCTTTCTTTTTTTTTACTTTAAGACTTTGTTATATGGAGCTTGCCCTCCTTTGAAATTTTTTTCTGGCTCCGCCAATCAAGAATCCTCTAAACTTATCCGTTCATGGGCTTGACTTAACATTATGTACATAAAACATTTTACTTAACCAAGGAAACGAAGTGGGGGGGAAAAACCCATGAAATATATTCGGACAAAATTGTTGTACTGTGTTTTGATTATTTCTTCAACTATTGGTGTGAAATAGTATAAATTTCTCATTAAGATCAACAAAACTAGGTTTAAAAAAAAAAAAAGTTTTGTCACTAAAGTGTACATTAAATTGAGTTTTCATCCTAATTTTTTTTTTTTCTGTTTCTAAATTATAAAAAGTTTCACGATCAATTCTTCCATCCACTCCTATTAACTTTCTATAGTACTTGTTATACAAAATTTATAGGTGACATTATTTAGCCATTATCAATACTTTGCACTAGTATAATCCTATGCATATACACGAGATATTTAAAATAATCAAAATTACATATATATATATATATATGAGTTCAAATTATACATGGTGTAAGTTAGAACTTACACCTTTTTTAAGCCATGGTTTCAAGTTACACCTAATGTCGCTATAAGTAATATTACACCACCCAATAATTGTTATAAATTCATATTTGAAAACTCCACCTTTAAATTACATCTTCTATATGTTCTTGACATTCATGCAATTTTCATGTTAATTGTATGTTATTTACTATCTGATCCATAAACTCATTTTTATGCATTATTTTAAAATACAAAAACTTGAATGTAATCAATTGATTGATGACATGACTATTAATCTTTGATCACATTGAAATTTTGAAAGAATAGAGAATATACGAAGATAATGTAATCAAACGTTAGATTTGTTAAAATTCGCACCCAATTGAAAAATATTGAGTGATGTAACATTGCTTAAAATTATACCAGGGTAATTTGAACCCAACCTATATATATATGATTTAAAATCTAGACTCTTTGGTGGGTTTCAGTTAGCTCAACTGGTAAAGTTTCTGATGGTTGTATAAGAAATCTGGGGTTCAATCCCACCTACATCAAAACTGATTGGTGTCTTGGTCTGATGATAAACAAGAGCGGATGCCATAAGTTGAAACTCTCTCAAAAAATCTAGACTCTTTGGTTTTTGCATCTAATAATTCACTTGTCACAAAAATTAAAAAATTATATAGGCACATGGCACAAAATTGAATTTTGCACGAAATCTAATTAGAATATAATTGAATTTAGACTCTTTGATTTTGCACCTAAGGTTGTGTATAAGTTTTATATATATATATATATATATATATAGATTAATTAATTTATAGGGTGCATCTTCTGGAAAATATATATATATATATATATATGATATGGTGCAAGTATAAAGATATTTAATTAATCTCACATGGTCTAAAAGATTAAAAAGAAAAAGGCAACCATGAGTCGCACTTTCTGATTGGTCAGTCACAACGGTATATAACAAATAATATCTGGTTTCTTCAAAACATAATCAAACACTAAGCGTTGGCATAAGTGATTCAAATTAAAAAAAAAATAAAAATTAAAAAAAAAAATGGTGTTGGCATAAGCTTCGTTGCTATGCTTGTCAGTATCTCTTCGATGTACTTTATAATTATGGCAAAAAAGCTAATATTCTATTTCTTTCTAATGTAGGTATTGGCATAAGCTTCATGGTTGCGCTTGTTTGTAGCTCTTGGTTGTATTTGATAGTTAAGAAAAGACAATTGATCAAGCTTAAACAAAGGTTCTTTGAACAGAACGGGGGTTTAATTTTACAACAGAAACTCTCTAAACAAGAAAATTCAGCTGAAACAACCAAAATCTTCACCATGAAAGAGTTGAAAAAGGCTACCAACAATTATGATGAAACTCTAATCATTGGCCAGGGAGGGTTTGGTACAGTTTATAAAGGAATTTTATCAAATAATAGGATTGTGGCCATTAAGAAGTCAAAAATAGGAGATGAAAGCCAAATTGAGCAATTCATCAATGAGGTAGTTGTACTTTCCAAATTAATCATAGGAATGTGGTTAAATTATTAGGCTGTTGTTTGGAGACACAAGTTCCTTTACTAGTTTATGAATTCATACCGAATGGTACTCTCTTCGAGTACATTCATCATGAAAGTAAGGTGTCCACCATCATGGGAAACTCGTCTTAGGATAGCCGCAGAAACAGCAGAAGCACTATCATATTTGCACTCTGCAGCTTCTCCACCTATAATCCATAGAGATGTCAAGTCTTCAAACATATTGTTGGATAGCACTTACACAGCAAAGGTATCAGATTTGGAGCTTCAAAATTGGTTCCACTAGACCAAACACAATTAGCTACATTGGTGCAAGGAACTTTGGGGTACTTGGATCCTGAATACATGCAAACAAGTCAATTGACGGAAAAAAGTGATGTTTATAGCTATGGAGTGGTCTCGTAGAGCTATTAACTGGAAAGAAAGCTCTTTCATTTGATAGGCCTAAGGAGGAGAGAAGTCTAGCCATATATTTTCTCTCATTTTCAAGGATAATAGATTATTTGAAGTTCTTGAAAACATATAGCAAATGAGGAAATGCTGAGCAACTAAAGGAAGCTGCAAATCTTGCAAAGATGTGCTTAAGATTGAAAGGGGAGGATAGGCCCACTATTGAAGGAAGTAGCAACAAAATTGGAGGATTTAGAAAGATGGAGAAGCATTCCAGAGACAATGTTGATTCTAACTCAGAAGAAACTAAATTCTTGCACACCATGACATCAGATTCTCACAATTATGATGTTTATAATCAAAGTGCTAATGTGAATGATACTGTGAGGGACCATGTAGCATTATTGGATTTTGACGATGGGAGATAATCTTATCTTGATAGCATATCCTTGGTAGATATAATACAATGTGGTTATTGTATACTTTATTGTATTTGCATCCAAAATGTTTTTAGGAGCTTTATCCTAAATCAAAAATTCTGCCAATAATAATGAAGGTACAAATAAATGTCATACTTATTTCTTTCATATTTTCCTTATATTTGTTTTTTCATCTATGAATATAAATTAGATTTACATTTTACGGAACGGTGGATAAACCCACCCCCCCAAATAAAAAATGTAGCTCACGTACTGTAACTCTCCATTAAGAAACTCTATGCTTGTGTTCACCGTAGGATTGAGATCACCTAATGCTATAACTATCAAGGGTTGAGATTGAGAATTAAAAAACATAACTTTCAATCTCAGCCCTTAAATTAAAAAAAAATGAAAAAGTAACAAAAAAAATTGTGTGGTGAGAGTTGAGGTGAATTGCACTTGGTACACTCAATCCAAATCCGTTTGCCTCATCCCATTCATATTATTATTATTATTATTATTACAAGCAAATGGTTCTCTAAAGGACTAATCATAGATTTAGATAATAGTCACTCATAGCCGGGATGGTGATTATGTACAGTGACGTTTTTGCATTTTGGGTCTATGCTAGTTGTAAATTTCATAGGGTGTGTGTTTGGTGGGTAGTGGTCATGGACGTGAAGTCATTCATGGACTTGGCGGCAATGACCCCTTTTTTCTTTTTCTTTTTTTTTTTTTAAGAATTGAAGTGTGTGTGTGTATATATAGGTACTACTTTGTTCAATAAAATTATATTTTTTTGCCCTTAATCATTATAAGAGAAATGCTACAATTACAAACTTTTTTACAAATATTGAGGTAGCTCTATCTTTTATCTCAAAAAAAAAAAAAAAAATTTGAGGTAGCAAATTCTTATTGGTTTGCATCTTGGCCCACTACTTACATCACTATTTTACTTACTAATAATCACTCATCACAACAACAATTGTAAAAAGTTTTAGATCTAGTATTTTCCTCCTTTTAAAGGCCATAAAATTTTATAAATCTAAAATCTAAAACAAAATATATAAGCCCAAAAAAATTAGCACAACAACAAAAATTACTGATAGCAAAGCTAAAAAAATTAAGATCAATCAACCAATTTTACCAAAAATAAACAACTTGGCCTTTAAAAAGTTTTAAACAAAATAATTTTGTCCTTACCAGTAAAAGACACACTCTACATACACAAAAAAATAATAATAATAAAGAAAACTCTTGTCGACTAAGCAGCAAAGTCGAAAACCAAAGGCATCACATGCATCCAACAACAGAGCCACCCTCCTAATTCCAAGTCATGGCTTCATCCTTGGCAGCGGTAGTTTAAAAGCATTTATATCTGTGGTGCTAAAATTTTTAGTTTTTATAACTTAAAAGATACTTTATCTATTATACACACCACTTTACAATACACTCAACATCAAATGTTCTATTTTTTATTTTTTTATTACTTCATTTATAATACACCCATTTCGTTGAGAGAGAGATAAAGAGAGAGGAGACATTTTTTAATGAGAAAAAGTCACCACCACCAAACAAACAATAATTTTTTAGGGAAATGTTTTGCTATATATAGGGTTATGTGGTAGCAAAAAAAAAGTAACATGTGCCCAAGAGTAATGTGCAATGCACATGAATAGGAGGAACTTTAGATACTTGTCACTTTCTTTTGCTGCCCCAAGATTAAAACAAGCATTGAAGAGTATATTTTAGACATGCAAAGAATTGAAAGACATGGTAAATATGTGTGTGCTGTGTGATAAACCCTAATCTAAGATCATGTGAACATGTTA